>JAURVB010013270.1:0-222107 GCA_033002965.1 Piper betle | reverse complement strand
GCTAAAAGTCACCTATAAATAGCTATTCCTACGAACGGATGATGGGGTGTGAGCAATTTAATGGCAAGGGGCTCGTCGAATCCTAGGAAAGAACAATCGCGATCATGGGGCATGAGCAACTTAACGGAGGGAACGGTTGAAGCGTATACATATCCAACAGGAGGGGATCGTTGAGGGGGGGAAACACTTTTCCCCAGCCGTCGAATTCTTCGTTCCTCCTCCCATACTCAGTGCCACTATCCCCATTCCCGCACGGTGCCAGTCTGTGGGTCGGGTGCTTGTTGTGGTGTGTCTGCTAAGCTTCATCACTGCGATCGGCAAGAATTGTTGGGATTCTTTGAATTGCTTAGTTATTTTGTTAATGGACATGTCACAATGGACCTGACAAATCAATAATGGATATGTAAGAATGGACCTGACAGCCAATAATGGATATGTTAGAATGGACCTGACAGCCAATGGGACATGTCAAATTGGACCTGACAGTTAATAATGGATATGTCAGAATGGATCGGACAGCAACAATAGACATGTTAGAATAGACCTAACAACAAACAATAGACATGTCAGAATGGACCTGACAGCCAAGAATGGACATGTCAGACCGACCTGACAGCTCAATAATGGACATACCAGTATGGACCTGACAGCCAATAATGGATATGTCGAATGGACCTGAGAGCCATTAATAGACATGTCGAATGGACCGACAGCCAAAATGGATATGTCAGAATGGACCTGACAGCCATTAATGGACATGTCTGAATGGACCTGACAGCTAATCATGACTAATCTTAGAACGACCTGGGAGACCACCTCCACCTCAGAATGAACTGGGATATCAAACTTTTAATCTCTGTAATGACCTAGAGCTCATAGAATCTACATTGAGCTGGATCCCGACATGGTATGTAGGCTAATCAAGATTGTTTGATTTCTGCTCACTTAAGGAAGAATGTAGCATGTGTTAAGCGTTTAAAATATATAATATTTACCTATGTTTTTAATATGATTTTGTACTTCCCGGGTATAAATATTATTAATTAAATAATATTTTACTTATATTTTTTAGTTAATTAATATTTTATTATTATATGCTTAATTTTGGTGTTTCAATGCAGAAAAAGATGAATAAATTAAGCTTTGGATTTGATTGGTCATAACACTTGGCCCCACCCAATGGTTACAATTCATGGTGTTCAATGGAGTCGAACAGTTGGAAACTTGAAGGGACATTATAATTAATTAGATTACGTCGATTTGTGAACACCCTCTTCGAATTCTTGTATCTCTACTTCTATATAAAGGGGTGGTCATTTGTTGTTGATCATATCTCATCTCTTGGCTTCAGATTGTAGTAGAAGTAGTAGTTTTAGCTTTTGTAATTTCTTTCTCTTCGTAATAAAATTAGTTTCTTTTTATATTATTTTCTATTTTTATTATGGAGTAGGCTTTTATTTCGTTCTAGAGAAGAATGGAACTTAACATGATTTAATTGAATTTATTTCAAGCTCTTACTCTTTTATTCAATCAAATTGTTTGAATTATCATATTCTTTAATGCTAAGAATAGATTGATCACCTAATTCTTAGATCACGAGGTTTAATTAGATTTCTGGAGAAATTAATTAGATTAGTCATTGATAATTCATCATACGACGAGTCTTTTGACTTGTTTGTCGTTGTGGTCGTAAAGTTTAGTGTAAATATTTTATTATGCAATGGTATTTTAGTCTCTTGGTTCAATGATAGATACATGTGAATTAGTCTTACCTTTCTTGGGAAAACTTGATTAATTGATATGAGGGATGAACTGAGTAAAAGATTGCATTTGAGAGTTGGTTCTCTACCTTATATTATTTTCACAATCCTTTGGTTTAGATGATTTCAATGAATGTTTTGCAATAAGGATTGTACATGATGGTCATGACTTTTAGAATTTGCCCTAGCGACTTTCGAGGCGAAATATTTGGCTTGCCATGTTGATGGAAAATGATATAGGCATTTCTTTTTGATGAGTCTGGGCCTTTCTTCAAGCCTACCTAATATGAATTATCCTTTGTACACAATTTCATGGCCTTTATTATACATATTTGTTTGATTACCCTTATTTTAGCCTTGGCCTTTTTATTGAAAATATATCTTGCTGCTTGAGTCCTAGCACCCTAGTGTTTTGAAATCGTTCTAAATTCTAACAAGGATGAAACTTTGAGTAGTATAAGGCATCGTTATAGAGTGGTGATTGAGTATAGTGTGGACTTTCCTGGCGCTTTGCTTTGTAAAAAACAAGACAAGAAAAACAAAGAAAAAAGAAGAAGAAATTGAAAAAAAAGAAAAAGATGAGGCAATGATCCTCCACCAGTAAACACAAGATGAAGCAATAGTCTTCCACTGGTTTGAAAGAAAAGAGAAAAAGAAAAAGTAGTAGGTAGTCAATGGAAAATCAAAGCAAAGTTAGTTCTTATATTGGGTCAATTCGATACTACATTTAAGGAAGTTTGTGTCATATTGCTTGGGGATTTGTTGTACATGTATGTCAGGATTTAGAAAGGATTTTTAATTCTAGGGTGCATATTAGCCTCTGATTTTTCTATCTTATTTATCCGATTTTTGGTCCCTAGCCCCTGGCCCCGTTACAACCTATAAAGACCTATTGATTCCATTGAATTGGCATTGCCTACATTAGTGGAGATGGGAGCGAAAGGTGAACATATTTAAGCATGTGCTTGATTGTATTCTCTTGGTTGTAGATGAGAATGATAAGCCAATGGACTATCACACACACACAGAGAGCTTTCTTTTGGATGTGATTGATGAAAGGGAATTTCTGATTTGATTGACATCTTGTTGACTCTTGAGGGTTTGATTGAGAATCATATGAGAACATAATGGGGACTAAGTATTTTTGTGTAGTAAAATTTTCTTTGTTATGATATTTTGCTCGGGACGCGCAAAAGTTTAAGTTTGGGGGTGTGTTAAGCGTTTAAAATATATAATATTTACCCATGTTTTTAATATGATTTTGTACTTCTCGGGTATAAACATTATTAATTAAGTAATATTTTACTTTATTATTTTAGTTAATTAATATTTTATTATATATGCTTAACTTTGATGTTTTAATGCAGAAAAAGATGAATAAATTAAGCTTTGGATTTGATTGGTCATGACACTTGGCGCCACCCAATGGTTACAATGTCATGGTGTTCAATGGAGTCGAACAGTTGGAAACTTGAAGGGACATTATAATTAATTAGATTACGTCGATTTGTGAACACCCTCTTCGAATTCTTGTATCTCTACTTCTATATAAAGGGGTGGTCATTTGTTGTTGATCATATCTCATCTCTTGGCTTCAGAGTGTAGTAGAAGTAGTAGTTTTAGTTTTTGTAATTTCTTTTTCTTTCGTAATAAAAATTAGTTTCTTCTTTTATATTATTTTCTATTTTTATTATGGAGTAGTTTTATATTTCGTTCTAGAGAAGAATGGAACTTAACATGATTTAATTGAATTTATTTCAAGCTCTTACTCTTTTATTCAATCAGATTGTTTGAATTATCATATTCTTAATGCTAAGAATAGATTGATCACCTATTTCTTAGATCATGAGGTTTAATTAGATTTCGGGAGAAATTAATTAGATTAGTCATTGATAATTCATCATACGACGAGTCTTTTGACTTGTTTGTCGTTGTGGTCGGAAGATACACAACACCGTATGCGATTGTAAGGCAAATCTTAATGCATTATTTTGTTGATTAATCAATTATCACCGGGAGGTAGAAATTGAGGCAAAATAATAGAAGCATGAAGGAGCGGGAGCCACCATGTCATATAATTATCCTAGATCGACAATCTGAGGGAATAAAAGATAAGAGTAAGATTTGATGAAGATTAAATTCATGTTAAGGGAAATTCGACTCTAGAACGAGTTTTATAATTTTGACTTCGCTTTTAATTTAAAGTTATTACTTAGATTTAGTTAAGTTAGTTATTTTTGTTTTGCTCCTCATTTTATTTTCTTTAGTTAATTATAGGAAATTCATCTCCCTGTGGGACGATACTCGATTTATCATTATATTACTTGTTTCGACCGTGTATACTTGCATGTAACTAAAATTATTCGAACAGTATGGTTGGTGGTTCTTTTACGAACACAGGGTAGGAGAATGGATAATAAATTGGACTTCCTTTTATTTTCTTGTGTTATACATGTGGCATTGGGAAATGATCCAAGACTGTGGAACTATTATTATTATGTCTTGACAAAACATAATTTACTTTGAATGAGTCGTACTTATGGTTTTAATAGAAATCATGGGATCAGAAGGCAACGTCCGGACCGGTTTGGGCTGGTCGTTACAGGGTTGGTTTGGTATAATTTCGAGTAATGCCCTAGCCAGCTAGGCTCACAATATTGTGAAAGTCATGGTCGCTCGTTGTAGGTTGGTTTGGTATAATTTTGAGTAATGCCTAGTTAGCTAGGCTCACAATATTGTGGAAAATGGCGGTCGTTGCTAGGTTGGTTTGGTATAATTTTGAGTAACACTAGCTAGCTAGGCTCACAATATTGTGAAAATTGTGGGTCGTTACAGGTGGTATCAGAGCACGGTTTCCCACAAGCTCACATTTTATGACTCAAGTACCTTGTTGAAAAGTCCAGTAATTATCTTTTTCCACTGTGCTATGTTATTAATTAACAAAGTTCTTCGCTAATAAACCTAAGACTGAAACAATAATGTATAAATGAACGATGATGGTTCGATGTTTCAGATGGCAGGCACTCGTAGACAGACTACCCGATCTACCCCATCAAGTCTCGATCATAGAGAATGTATTAGCCCAGATCCTAACGGCCATACAGGGACGATGATTGAAATCTCAAAAGGAAGCTTGAGGAGATTCTGTATAGATGATGTGAGGGTTGAACCAAGATGCATTCGGGCAATGCACCAGAGCCCCGTCGGTGCTACAATTGCTGCAGGACGAGACACATGATAAAAGACTGTCGTCAGCCTCCGAAGCTACAACAGGAGCACCCGAGATCCCGAAGATATAATTAATCATGCTTAACACCTTTGTTGTTATAATATTTCGGGGATGAAATATCTCGAAGTTGGGGAGATTGTAAAAACCATGATTTTTATTACAAGACTCGAACCTAAATATTATGAAATAAATATCGATGAACCAATATGGTTGGTTATCAAGTCGACCGGTCATGGTTCGACTTAAAGTCACCTACAAAATACCTATTCATGAATGGATGATGGGGTGTGAGAATTTAATGAAGGGGCTCGTTGAACCTAGGAAATAACTATGGATGATGGGGTATGAGAATTTAATGGAGGGAATGGTTGAAGTGTATATATATCCAGGAGGAGGGGATCGTTGAGGGGGGAAAAAACTTTTTCCTAGCCGTCAAATTCTTCTTGCCTCCTCTCCGTCCCAGGCGACCTCCCCATTCCTGCGTGAGTATTTCGTCCCTCATCTTATTTGTTTCCATTAGGATTCTTGCATGCAAGGTTTGTTGGAGACGCCCTGCTAAGTTGCTAGATCCCTAGCGTCTTATGCATAGGGGTTCTTGTCGACTGCTTGGTATGAACTGCTGCGAGTCTTTGGGGTCGGGTGTTTGTTTTGTTGTGGGTGTGCTGCTTTGCTTCATCCTTCGATTGGCAAGAATTGTTGGGATTCTTTGAATTGCTTAGTTGTTTTGTTAATGGACATGTTAGAATGGACCTGACAGCCAATAATGGATATGTCAGAATGGACCTGACAGCCAATAATGGATATGTTAGAATGGACCTGACAGCCAATAATGGACATGTCAGAATTGACCTGACAGTCAATAATGGATATGTCAGAATGGACCGGACAGTAAATAATGGACATGTTAGAATAGACCTAACAGCAAATAATAGACATGTCAGAATGGACCTGACAGCCAAGAATGGACATGTCAGAATCGACCTGACAGCCAATAATGGACATGTCAGAATGGACCGGACAGCCAATAATGGGCATGTCAGAATGGACCAGACAGCCAATAATGGACATGTCAGAATGGACCTGACAGCCAATAATGGACATATTAGAATAAACCTGATAGCCAATAATGGACATGTCAAAATAGACCTGACAGCCAATAATGGATATGTCAGAATGGACCTGACAGCCAATAATGGAAATGTCAGAATAGACCTGACATCCAATAATGGACATGTTAGAATGGACCTAACAGTCAATAATGGACATGTGAGAACAGACCTGACAGCCATTAATGGATATGTTAGAATAGACCTGATAGCTAATAATGGATATGTCAAAATGGACCTGACAGTCAGAATGGACTTGACAGCCAATAATGGACATGTCAGAATGGACCTGACAGCCAATAATGGACATGTCAGAATGGACCTAACAGCCAATAATGGATATGTCAGAATGGACCTGACAGCCAAAAATGGATATGTCAGAATGGACCTGACAGCTAATAATGGACATGTCAGAATGGACCTGACAGCTAATAATGACTAATCTCAGAATGACCTGGGAGACCACCTAATCTCAGAATGAACTAGGAGACAAACTTTTAATCTCAGAATGACCTGAGAGCCTATAGAACTACATTGAGCTTGATCCCGACATGGGTATGTAGGCTAATCAAGATTGTTTGATTTCAGCTCACTTAAGGAAGAATGAAAGTATGGTTGGTGGTTCTTTTACATACTCCGGGTGGGATAATGGATAATAAATTGGACTTCCTTTTATTTTCTTGTGTTATACATGTGGCATTGGGAAACGATCCAATACTGTGGAACTATTATTATTATGTCTTGACAAACCATAATTTACTTTGAATGAGTCATACTTATGGTTTTATTAGAAATCATGTAACATATAAGTAACGCCCGGACCGGTTAGGGCTGGTTGTTACAGGGTTGGTTGGGTATAATTTCGAGTAATGCCTAGCCAGCTAGGCTCGCAATATTGTGAAAAATGGCGGGTCGTTACAGGTTGGTTTGGTATAATTTCGAGTAACGCCTAGCCAGCTAGGCTCACAATATTGTGAAAAATGGCGGGTCGTTACATTGTGTCTATGAGCTTCTCAAACCCTGAGAGGCATTGGGTTACGGGTACCTTATTCTTCAGCATATATCCTGATTGTGGTGTACTTGGCTTGCCTTCAGATCTTAGAGGAGTGGAGCATGGCGGAATTAGAGAGGATAGGAGAAAGGGTGTTGCCCGATCAGTTGTGGGTCGCACGCTGGTGTAGTTTCCTTTGGGTATTGTGTGATTTTTCTTGTGGTATACTATCCCCATCTTGTTTTCGTATGCTAGTTTGATATTATAGTTATTCTATTTTGCAAACTAGTAACTTGTTGTATAACTTGTTACTGATGTTTTTTCTTTTTTAATATTTATGTAGGTGGTGTGTGCAGAGTGTCACTGGTGGATGTAAGGGGATGCTAAAGTCTTCACAAATATACATACTCCTTTTGAGCTATTGTCATGTTGTTTTTTTGCTGCTTTTCCATTTTATTTTAGTCAACGAAAATCTTTACTATTGTCTTAATATATTGATGTAATAACCCCATATTATGGGAACATATATTTCTAATAATTTATACTATTTATATTTCCTTTCTTTTACCTGTTGCGGTTGTAGGTAGTGGTTGTCTTCAATTGAAGACGCCAAGTAGGCTTAGATTGTAAAGGGTTTTGTGGGAGTGGTCTTCCATGTAATTAAGTTAAGAGATAGAAATATTAAATAATATAATATTTTGGTTTAGTTCAACGACGAACCAAGCATGGAATGTAGGATAATCGTCTCAGAGCTATGTGTTGGATGATTGGAATGGAAGATTTCTTTAAGTATGTGTGTATGTGAAGTGATACCTAGTTTTTACCGGCAGGTTTGTTCTTGTTTGTGTTGTTTGTTGTTGTACACTTATCTTTGGCTTGGGATGGTTTTAGCAGGAGGTTGATAGATGTGACCGTAACTAAGAGGACTATTTTTAAAGATTGGACACCACGTAAAGTTTCAAGTCCAGGGGAGGGTCTTAGTGGTAGTGGTTAGCCGACCTCTTGATCAAGCTGTTGATAAAGAAGCGGTTTATGTGGAGAATGCCCAAGTTCCTAATGTTCTAATTCCTGAGGCACTGATTCCTCCTTACAACAGGATGACTGCGACCCATGATGTGACTCCTGTTTCATATCGTTCACCTGTACAAGGAGGTAATGGAACTAGAAGTGGAGGAAATACTGTACCTTTCAGAATTCTTGAGGTTGGAGGAGGAACTACTCCTCATCAGTGAAAACCTAGTGTGTGGTAGGTGGAGGTGTGCTTCATGATGATAGAACTGGTGAACTGACTCATGCTACCTTAAGGCAAAGTGGAGCTTCTCGATCAGTTAGATGAAGCACTAGGATGACTTTGATAAACGAATTCATGACAAGGGTGATGAAGATCTAGTTAGTGGACCAATAACAATTGAAGGAAATGCAAACAAACACCCAACAACAAATGAAAGAAATGAGGGTTGAGTTGACAAGATCACAGAAGAGAACTATTAAGAATGGGGAAAGGAGTGAGACACCGTCCTTACCTTCATGACCACCGGTATTTCAACGTCCGCCACCATTAGTTCCATCGAGACTATGACCCATGATGTGACTCTTGTTTCATATCGTGCACCTGTGCAAGGAGGTAATGGAACTAGAAGTGGGGGAAATACTGTACCTTTCAGAATTCTTGAGGTTGGAGAAGGAATGACTCCTCATCAGGAAAAATCTAGTGTGCGGTAGGTAGAGATGTGTTTGAAGAATGGAGGTGGCATGTTTGCTGGGAATCTAGAGTTGGAAGAGGGAGTGTTCGAAAGCATGGATTGCCTATAGAACTTTGGGTTTGAATAACAACGGGTGCTTTCAAAGGCAAGGCAAGGACTTGGTGGGAGTCTGCCACGATAGTTCATTTTCAAGGGGAAGCACCCAAGGACATTGCTTGGGAGAAATTCCTAGTGATGTTCTACGATATGTATTTTCCACTTGAGGAGAACAGAAGGAGAAAACTATAATTTGAACACTTAGTGCAAAATGGTATGCCAATTGCTGAATATTTTGCCAAGTTCATTAGTTTGGAGAAATTTGACCACTTCTTGAAAGATTAAATACCTGCCCCCATGCCGAAAGGGGTGACAAGGAGCACGGTGCAAGATGACTATTACGCGTTTGTGATGCCAAGAGGGTGAGTCAATGGCAAATATCGGTAACTACAGGCCGTGGGCCATGTAGCATGTGTGTGCATACATGGGGTTGTAGCTGGATGCGGTAGCCACCCCTCCCGGCATAGTAGGAGCTTGGCATAGACTCATGATCACTAATAGGTTTAATTAATAATGTTGGAATATATTAACTTATTTTTTGGTTCGATTCATGGGGCCTAGATTATTCCAAGCATTTGTTATATTAAATTTTATGTCATGGGTTTATTTAAAATCTTGTAAATTAATAGAAAATCAATTTATGAGACACTTAGTTTCATATAGTAACACTTGGCTTGTGGCTCAGAACGGGCAGGTTATTATGTAAAAAAGGTGAGCTGACCGATTCTTTTTGGAAATGATCTACCCCTACGACTAGCAATTGTAAAATATAAGA
This sequence comes from Piper betle, assembly GCA_033002965.1. Taxonomy (NCBI): domain Eukaryota; kingdom Viridiplantae; phylum Streptophyta; class Magnoliopsida; order Piperales; family Piperaceae; genus Piper; species Piper betle. The sequence continues at coordinate 212,447 of JAURVB010013270.1, read as the reverse complement.
CATTGGATGAAGTGGTTAGTGCACCCTATAGTGTCAAAGAGTTTGTGTGGAGGAGTTGATCCAATCAAAGTTGAGAATTGGATTAACAACATGGAGACAACATTCAAAGCAATACAAGTACCCCATAGGCACAAGACTAGGTTAGCCACTTGCATGTTTCAGAAGGAGTCATATAATTAGTGGGATGCCCTATAGAAGTATGTCTTCAGACAAAGGGAGATATATTCCATCATGTGGGCTAAATTTGTAGCAATATTTAAGGAGTATTTCCCAGAACTAGTACTACAATAGAAGGTGTTGGAGTTTAACAATTTTACTCAAGGGAGCGACTTGATGTGAAAGTATGCTCGCCAATTCCTTATATGTAAGCATTGTTCATCAAGTTCTCTAGCAAATGATAAGGCCAGTGCAAGTAAATTTTGTGGGGATGGAAGTTTCGGATGAGGGATAGTATTGCCACCATTCCTTGCCAAAACCTCAAATATACAATCAATGCGACTGCTAATTAAAAATTGATTTTCGAGCAAGAGGTGGCAACTAAGATGACTAGTTCAATCACCAAACCTGCAATATCTACACCAGGTGTGGGGGAGGTTTTCTGGGTAGTAAGGGATAGGTAACAATCCCAATAAGAGGAAGCGAGATGGGGAACGTCGTGCCTACAAGTGGTGAGTGGTCAAGAATATGCTAGATACTGGATGCTCTACTAGCATGATAAGTCATAATTTAGTCCCAGAACAGTATATAGTAAAATTACAAAATAAAGTACAAACTAGGAGTGTAGAAAATATAATTTTAAATATGTAATATAAAATAGAACCTAGAGCTATAAAATTTAGAGACTTTTCTGAAAGATATACAAATAGATATGATTTACCTACTATACATGTAGCTCCTATACATATAAATTCACAAGAATTTTTATTAGGATTAAATTTTATAACATCTAATATTGGCAACATATTAGTTAATAATACTAGCCTAACTATATTTAAAAATATTTCGCAATCCCATACACAAAATTACCAAATACAATCAAAGCTATGAGTGAAGCGTGGTGGACCCGCACCACTCAACATTTTATGTAAACAATATAAAGATGCAACAATAGAAAATGAAACATGGCAACTATGGCATGAACATGTTTACTTAAACCAAGGAAAAGGAGAAAACATAAAAGACAAAGTTAGAAATTTACCTATGATGAGGGAATTAGAAAAAAATGGGATTAATAGGAGAAGATATTTCAAAAAACAAATGTACTTTTGAGTTTAGCCTAGGTATTAAAAATCCAGATTTAGTTATAAGAACTACTAACTTAGAATATGATTTGAGTGATATAGAAGAATTTTTTAAAAAAATAGAAGAATTATTACACTTAAACTTAATTAGAAGATCAACTAGTCCACATAGGTCTGTAGCTTTTATAGTACGAAATCTTGCAGAAATTACTAGAGGAAAAGCCAGAATAGTCTATAACTATAAAAGACTAAATGATAATACTTATGATGATGCATACAATCTTCCACATAAAGATAGTGTGCTAAATCTAATACAAAACAAAAGGGTCTTTAGCAAATTTGATCTAAAAAGCGGATATAATCAAATAAAGATGAAAGAAGAAGACAAAACATGGACAGGGTTTACATGATTTGAAGGATTATTTGAATGGAATGTTTTATCCTTTGGTTTAAAAAAACTCCTAATATATTTCAGAGATATATAGATTCATTATTTAAAAAATATAGTTTCTGCTTAGTTTATATACACGATATATTAGTAGCATCTGATAATATGATAGAATATATTAAACATTTAGATCAAGTATTTAAAACAATAAAAGCACCAGGAATAGTAATATCTAAAAGGAAACTTGAAATAGGAAAAGCTATTATAAATTTTTTAGGATTAAGAATTGGGAATGGAAATATAGAATTACAACCTCATATAGTAACTAAAGCTATAGAATTTCTTGATAAAATGGAAAATAAAAAACAGCTACAATCATTTTTAGGATTATTCAATTATGCTAGAAAGTTTATACCAAACCTATCTAAACTAGTAGGACCTTTGTATGAAAAATTAGGAAAAATGGACAAATATATTTCAACAAAGAAGATGTTAAATTAGTCCAACAAATAAAAAGAGAAATAGCCAAAATAAAACCCCTAGAATTACATTTAGTAGAAGAATATAAGATAATAGAGGTTGATTCCAGTAAAGATGGATGGGGAGCAGTTCTATTAACTAAACCCAACAAGTATGCTCAAAAAGAAGAAGAAAAGATATGCTAATATCCCTCAGGAAATTTTAAAAATCAAAATTGGACTAGTTTAGATATGGAGATACAAAGGGTAATAAATGCTATCAACACATTTAGATTATATTTAAATAAACAATTTACTATAAGAACAGATTGTGAAAGTATAGTAAAATATATAAATAATCAAAACGGTAAAAGATATAATAACAAGAGATGGTTAAATTTCCAGAATGCAATTCAAGGAATGGGCTATGAAATCAAGTTTGAACACATTGCTTGGAAAAATAATTTTTTAGCTAATATATTGTCAAGAAAAATTGCCAGGATTACAAAACAAAATTCAGAAACAGCTCTAATCCTTGAAGACAGTCTTCAAGGCACGATGTTGAGGATTCAACGCCAAATTAATAAGGAGTTTGAAATCTCTAAAATTCAGGGTTATGGTTCATAAAAAACCAAGGGTTATGGTTCCTTAAAAATCAAGGGTTATGGTTCCTTAAAAACTAAAGGTTATAGTTTGTTAAAAACTAAGGGTTATGACTCCATAAAAGATAGATGTATTTCTCTTATGTTAATATTAATACTTTTTAGGAGAAAGCTGGCTTCATCATCTAGAAGACTAAAATCCTGAGAATATAGAGAATGTTTGGCCAGGCCCAAATCTATTTCTTTAAAAGAGAGCCCACTAAGTTATTCAAGTTTGGCCCTTATCAATTATTTTCATTCAGTGAAAACAAATTTGAAGCTCCAAACCATATTCAGCTGGACGAAAATCAGCCGGCCATCATGGACAATCTATGGAATAGTAAGACCCAATTTCAGAAGCACAAGTCCTTGCAAGCTTTGAGCCAATATATGGCATCCATACAAAGAAGCCAGCCTCTAAAAATTTCAGCCATTATGTGGTGGTCAAAGGATTTCACACTGGAGTTTATGGAAAGTGGAACTCAGTAAAACAAGTGACAGAAGGATATGATTGGCCTGTTTATAGAGGTTTTTATACACTTGAAGATGCCACTAGATATGCCAGAGAACCTATTGGACATGGTTTCAATAAAACCCATGATTCGAGTTAGGGTTTTATATTCAGAACCGGTCTGTTCAACTGTTAGTTTTCGAGTTGAGTCAGTTTCAGAACACGTGTACGAGCCGACGTCAGTCGCGTGTATGAGCTATGAGGGTCATGCGTACCAAAGTATATGATGATAACGTCATGAACACAGCAGAACAGGAATGAGTTATCAGAATATATGAGAGTATGCCAGATTTATTTTATTTTTATATATAGTAGATCGTAGAACTAGTGTTAGGACGTTACCGCGTTAGGACGCGTTACGGAGCAGTTTGGGTGGGTTGTTAGTTCTAGAGCATATCATTATGATGTTTTGGTGTTGTTTGATTTTATGGGATTTTTCCCGATTTCATGGATTTTTTGGATTTTCTACGACTTAGTTATTATTCTTGACTCGAGCTCGGAGACGAGTCAAGTAATATTTACGAGTTTGCCACCGAACCACTTTCTCCCCCCGACAAGTCTTCTTCTCCAAACCCTACCGCACCGTCCCTTTTGCTTGTCGCCACCGCCGCTATCAATGACGGCCTGCTGCCGATCGTCGCCGCCATGCTCCGCCGCGGCGTTGCCGTGCCACCTCGAGCAGCCTCGGCCGTCGTCCGGCCTCCATGAAGCCGGATTGCTGCGCCTAGAGCTGCGGCCCAGTTGCGCTCGCGTTGCCGATTCTGCCGCCGGCGACCGTTGCAGCCGCCATCTAGTGGTTGCCTCAACACCTTCGACCAACTCCAGCAACCCTCACCGACCGGAACGGAGCCCATCGCCACCCAGGCCGGCCGGATCTAGTCACCCACCATCGCCGCCAATCTGTTTCAGCCATTTTATGGCGAGCTGCCACCTCCACCGACCACGTTGAGATCGTAGATGCGTCAGGCTCGCCGAGCCGGTTCCAATGGTACTCAATACGACTCCTATCCAGCCAGTAGACGCCACCAGCGATAACCGTAGAAAAGCCACCGAAAGCCACCGGAAAACCGCCGGAAACCGCCGGAAACCTTACCGAAAAACCGGAATTTACTGGAATTCGAGTCAGGATCTTCCGCGGAGCTCATCCAGTCGATCCCGATCGAACTTCGGACGCCGACGAGCGCCGAATTTGAGCTCCGAGACGTGCGACGAAACCCTAGTCGTCGCCGATTGCCGACGACGTGAGGTATAATTACCTCTGAGTTGAATTATTTAAAATTGATGATTGTTAGCATAGCATGCTAGGATTGATTGATTGTCATGATAAATGTATGAGTATGAGTGTAGTGATGAATGCATGATGCAATTAAGTTGAGAATGAATAATGATGATCTAATGAGTAGCATCGAGTTGAGCATGCTAATCGAGTAACGTAACTTAGAAAAACATAATAAAATTAGTATGAATAGGATGAGTTAGAATTATTGTTCACATTTATGATTAGTTGATTGTGATGGATGTTGTATTGTGAGTGTGTTGATCATGATGAGTTTGATGCATCATTTAGTTAGTGGGCGTTAGTATTTAGTTTTGATGTGTAGGTACGGAGTAGGAGCTCGCCGCCTAGGCGCGATGACACGCTTGGAGCTTCTACCAGGTCCGTTTAGGACTCGTCTCTATTTTACGCTTTTCTATTGTATGTTTGTTTTATTGCTTGTAGGACGGGTTAAGTGGCGTTTTATTGGATCCCACTTAACTCGGGCCATTTAACCGAATAGTTTTTCGGATTAATAACCCCTCGAGGATGAGATCCCTCGAGGATGATTTCGAAAATAAGATCCACCACAAGTTGCCTTCGGGCCTATTATATAAATCCCTTCCCAGGCCTATATATATAGTTTTATCGAGTTTTCAGTGAGACGAGAGATGGAGAAACCGACTGCACGTACCATGCAGAGGATGCCGTGACAGTCAAAGCGGGCTCTGGATTAGTGCCAGCGGACTGTTCCATTCCCGAGGGATCCTGACAACTCCGCGTTTGAGTTCCTCACACCCGGAGAACGTGGAGGTTTACGGGTACTGTTTAGTACAGCGCATGTCCGGACTTGTGGTTCAAAGGGTACTAAAGGCGACTGCCTGAGAGTACTCGGCCTTCGTGCTCAAGGCCAGGAGAAATATGGAGGTAAGGAGAGGGCTTAGGATAAAGTTTCATGAGAAGTACTGAAGAAGAAGTGCTGAGAGTAGCACAGTACCAGCAGCAGAGCAGTAAGTTCGGGATGCTACCGGGTCTGCAGCCCAGTGGCTCCTCAGTAGTGCCCTTCAGAGTGTTCACGTGGAGTATGATGTTTTCTTTCATATGAGAGTTTGCTCTCATAGCCAGCTTGTTATAGTTATTTTATTTTCCGGACCAGTAACGCTTGTTACTGACGTGTTTCTTATACTATATGTAGGTGATAAGCACGAGTTGGATGAGCCAGCTTGGACGGAGGAGCACTGATGGTCGTTTGCACACATGTCAGTTGATTGAGTGTTTAATATTTTATTTATGATGTTATTATATTGTGAATGATGTGATTAAATGCTAAGATATGATGGACATGATTAGATGCAATGAGATACTGTTATGACATGATGACTAAGATATAATGACAAGATGTGAACATGAATTAGTGCACAGCAGAAGTGTTGAGGGTTGAAACCCAAGCTTCAGAATGAGTATATAGTAGATTAGATTATGTGTGAATGAAATTGTTTGATACTATGGTTATATATATTTGTATATATGTATATTTGACAGGGTGGACCCTAATTGCATTTTTAGGGGAAACTCTGTCCGTTGTATTTCAAAATTTTTATTAAATTTTATCGTAATTGTATTGGTGTGTAATTAGATTGCATGTCATTCATGTAGTACCATGTTAGGATTTTGTGCATTCATCCATGCATGACGAGTCGTATCTTCATCTTAAGACGCCGAGATTGGATCCGCATGAGTAGGTTCGGGTTAGCGGACCTAACCGGGGCCAGTAACATCCTGGTTCAGTTCACGAGCGTGAACCGGATTTGGGGTGTTACACCATATGTGAGGATGAGATGTCCCCTATTGAGAGTTCTTGAGCAGTGTGACTACCTTCCACGAGATTCTGTAACACCCTCAAATCCGGTTCACGCTCGTGAACCGAACCGGCATGTTACAGGCCCCGGTTAGGTCGGCTAACCCGAACCTAACTCATGTGGATCCAATCTCGGCGTCTTAAGATGAAGATACGATCCATCATGAATGAATAAATACGAAAAATCCTAACATGGTACTACATGAATGGCAAGCAATTCAAAATACACACCAATACAGTTACGATCAAAATTCTGAAATAAAACAGACAGGGTCTCCCCTAAAAGTGCGATTAGGGTCCACCCTGTCAAAATAATATATACAAGTATACATATAAACATGTATCTATATATATCACGCCACTTCATTCACACAATCTGTTCATATCTCACATTCTGTCATCGTTTCTTAGCGTTCGATCATGTCACGTCATCATATCTTATCATCATCTCATAACATTAAATCATATCATACTATGTCTTAGCATTCCACTTCATTCACAATATAATAACATAATACACAAAATTAAACATTCAAAAATCTAACATGTGTGTGTGTACAAGACCTCATTGCTCCTCCGTCCAAGCTGGCTCATCCATCTCGTGCTTATCACCTACATATATATAAGAAAAACGTCAGTAACAAGCGTTACTGGTCCGGAAAATAAAATAACTATAACAAACTGGCTATGAGAGCAAACTCTCATATGAAAGAAAACCATATACTTCCTCAAGAACACTCTGAAGGGCACTACTGAGGAGCCACTGGGCTGCAGACCCGGTAGCATCCCGAACTTACTGCTCTGCTGCTGTACTGTGCTACTCTCAGCACTTCTTTTTCAGTACTTCTCATGAAACTTTATCCTAAGCCCTCTCCGAACCTCCATATCTCTCCTGGCCTTGAGCACGAAGGCCGAGTACTCTCAGGCAGTCGCCTTTAGTACCCTTTGAACCACAAGTCCGGACATGCGCTGTACTAAACAGTACCCGTAAACCTCCACGTTCTCCGGGTGTGAGGAACTCAAACGCGGAGTTGTCAGGATCCCTCGGGAATGGAACAGTCCGCTGGCACTAATCCAGAGCCCGCTTTGACTGTCACGGCATCCTCTGCATGGTACGTGCAGTCGGTTTCTCCATCTCTCGTCTCACTGAAAACTCGATAAAACTATATATATAGGCCTGGGAAGGGATTCATATAATAGGCCCGAAGGCAACTTGTGGTGGATCTTGTTTTCGAAATCATCCTCGAGGGATCTCATCCTCGAGGGGTTATTAATCCGGAAAATATTCGGTTAAATGACCCGAGTTAAGTGGGATCCAATAAAACACCACTTAACCCGTCCTGCAAATAATAACATAAACATACAATAGAAAGCGTAAAACAAGACGAGTCCTAAACGGACCTGGTGGAAGCTCCAAGCGTGTCATCGCGCCTAGGCGGCGAGCTCCTACTTCGTACCTACACATCAAAACTAGATACTAACGCCCGCTAACTAAATGATGCATCAAACTCAACAAACATCACACAATACGAATAACATCCATCAACAATCAAGTAATCATAATGTAAAAATAATTCTACGTCATCCTATTCATACCAATTTTATACTGTTTTTCTAACTTCTGTCGTGATCCATTATCATGATCCGACTCGATCTATCTCATTAGATCACCTACATTCATCCATTCAAATCATGCATGTAACTTATCATTTTATCCCTAATTAGTCATTAATCACATCATGCGACTCATCGTTTCATCCATAATTAAGTATTAATCATATCAATAAACCAACCCTAGCATGCTGTACTAACAATCATCATCCATCTTAAATAAATCATTCGGAGGTAATTATACCTCACGTCGTCGGCAATCGGCGACGGCTAGGGTTCCGTCGCGCATCTCGGAGCTCAAATTCGGCGCTCATCGGCGTCCGAAGCTCGATCGGGCTCCACTGGGTGAGCCCCGCGGAAGATCCGGTGAATTCCAGCGAATTCTAGAAATTCCAATTTTCCGGCGGTTTTCCGGCAGCTACTGGCGGTTTTCCGGCGACTTCCGGTGGTTTTCCGGCGACAATCGCCGGCGGCGTCTACTGGTCGGAAAGGGGTCGTGTTGGGTACCCTCGGAACCGGCTCGGCGAGCCCGACTCATCTACGAGGTCGACGCGGCCAACGGAGGTGGCAGCTCACCGGAAAATGGATAAAACAGAGCGGCGGCGCGATGGGTGGCTCGATCCGGCCGCTCTGGGCGGCGATGGCCTCTGCTCCGGTCGGGGAGGGTTGCTGGGTGGTCAAGGGTGTCGAGGCTACAGTTGGATCGCGGCGGCGACGGTCGCCGGCGGCACGATCGGCGACGCGGGCACAACCCGTGCGCGGCGCTAGGCGCGGTGATTCCGGCGTCGCAGTGGCCTGGCAGCGGCCGGGGTTGGTCGGGGTGGCACGGCGACGCCGTGGCGGGGCTAGGTAGGGTCGATCGGCAACCGGGCGGCGACGGCAGCGGCAACGGCGGCGACGCGCAGTGGCGGCATCGCGGCGGGGAAGAAGGCGTGGGGGAGAAAAAGACTCGATGGCAAACTCGTAAATATTACTTGACTCGTCTCCGACTCGAGTCAAAATAATATTTAAGTCGTAAGAAAATTCCAAAAAAATTGGGAAAAATCCCATAAAATCAAACAATACCAAAAAAATCATAATGATATGCTCTAGAACTATCAACCCACCCAAAATGCCCGTAACGCGTCCTAACGCGGTAAACGGCCTAAAACTAATTCTACGATCCACTATATATAAAAATAAAAAAAAATAAAAAATCACTGGCATACTCTCATATATTCTGATAACTCATTCTGTTCTGCTGTATTCATGACGTTATCATCATATACTTGGGTACGCATGACCCTCGTAGCTCATACACGCGACCGGTGTCGGCTCGGTACACGTGTCCTGAAACTGACTCAACTCGAAAAATAACGGTCGACCCGACCGGTTCTGAATATAAAACCCTAACTCGAATCGTGGGTTTTACATATTCTATGAAGGTATGATAGAATTGCAGAACTTTCAATGCTATGTGATTTTAACAATATGTATAGGGGAGTTACTATAACTCAAGAATTCTTCTATTATCAATAACAACCAGCAGGTTTTCTCAAAGCACAAATTAATATGAGTCAGTGTGCCATGCCGTGGGGAAATCTAATTAGATTATATGATTATGGTATGATTGATTATATCATTTTTCAACAAACAAGAAGAAGCTTGCAAATTTGGAAAAAAGATGGCCATGGTGATAGCTAATATCAAAGTCTCTGAATCGGTTCAAGCACAGATTTACTCATATCCACCAAAGAGTCATGGGTTAATAGAAGAACTGGCAAAGTGTGAGATATTTGTGGTTCCAATATCCTAGGCCAAGTACAACATAGATCCCCCACTAGATATAAAGTTTATAGATAATATAGACTTTTATCTGTTTATAGAGAATGAAAAAGAAAAGGATTTCAGCCCTCCTGGTATAATTCCAATTTATTAACTCAAGAAGAACCATACAAATTTGGGGACCCAACAATTGGAAAAATTTTCTTTGATGGTGATGAAGACACCATTAAAAATGAAGATATTATTGAAGGAGATCCTCACTGGAGGAATCCTATGGTGTTTGCTCACTATGATTCTAGAAACGAAGAAGGCTGGGAAGAAAATAATGAAAACAATCTTGAAGCTAATGAAGCTGAAGGAGATAATGAGTTTCACGAAGAAAATGGGCTCATAACAATGAAGATGAATGGACCAAAGATGATGATGAAGATGGCCACTATACAGATAACTATCAAGATGCACAAGGAGATGAGTACGAAGATTCCCAGAATGAAAATGTGGATACTTCGAGGATAAGAATTCCTCCAGAATATCACCGTGGGATGTAAAGATAAAGAGGTATTTCCAACAGAAAAAGTGACGAAGAATCTTTACTATAGAAGAGGTGTGACTTGTCAAAATTATATGGTCGGATTTTAATTCCGAATCTATCTATAATCGGATGTGTCCGAAATTATGTAACTAAGTTTGTAAATGAGTCAAATCCACATATATATAAGGATTCATAGTGTGTACTGAAAAACCAAGTCTTCGACTGGCGAAGAAGTTGGGATAGCTTGGATTGTGGTTTGAAAGCGGAGTCTAGTCTTGGATTGTGAAAATCCAAAAGCCCTATAAGTACTTTTGTTTAATATTATAAAAGTTTGCTTAATATATATTTGTGTTCTCTTTATGACTTACTAAAACAGTGATTTAATTTAAGGTACAAGTAAGAAATCTGACTTAACAAAGTAAGAAGATAAGTGCTAAGATAATTTGGGATTCCCAATAAGACCGTTGAGTCCAAGACTTTAAGGCGATAAGGCAAGAGGTCGTTTAGCCATGTATCTTTTTTGAACATGTCATAAGGGAAGTAGATTATCTCAGTTACTTGTTGAATTATATAGTTAAGAAAGAAAATTTACAAGTACTTTTATTAAGCAAGATCTTTAGATAAAAAAGTTTTATGATTTCAATAGAATTACTGTTATTAATAGGAATTGTGTGTGCTATCTTATTCGTATTAATTTGTGTTAGCTGTTAAGAAAAAGTTGTATGACTATTGGATTAATTATAACCAAAGATAGAATAGCCATACTTAATATTCAAATATATTATATACTAATCATAACTGTGTTAGGTTTAGTTGGTATTGTTATCTTGTGTTTATTATTTATAAATTTTTGTTTAATTATAAAGAATTTAGATATTTAAACCTAAAAACTAGGCCCCTTCTTTGAATGGTATCAGAGCCAATACAATTAATACTTTGGGGAACTTATTTAAAAGACCAAAATTGAGTCTATAAAATATTTAAATTTGGAAATAAAAGAACATTAAAAAGTATTAATTAAAATAAAAGAAAATAATCATTTATGTAATAATTATAGCCACGAGTTACACGTTAATAATAGTCAATTAATTAGTTTAGTAGATCTTATTATAAACTTAGGAGAAAGTTTAGAATATAATCAACAAAAACTAAATAATATGTTAGAAAAGAAAAGATTAAAAACACAAATTTAGATTATATAAAAGATCAAAATAATACTATTTTGGAAAAAATATTAAAAATATCCAGTAATACATTTAGTAAAGAGTTAAAAGAATTAAGAGAAGAGTTAGTTCAGGTAAGAAATAATAAACTACAACTTCAAGTATATAAAAAGAAAATTGGATTTTCTGGTATGAGAATAGGCGAAGTAATAGATATAGATAAAAATTTAGAGTTATATAATAAAAAACAATTAGCTAGTCTAGATCCAAAAATATTATATCAAATAGGACCATTTAATCTATCTACTCAGGTCATAAATACTACTGGAGAAGTACCTATTAGTTGTACTGGAACTAGTTCAATTGACTTTGAACTTTTTCACCCAGAAACAATTGATCAAATCTCAAAAAGGAAAAATATTAATGCACATAAGATTAATAGTTATTGGAGTAAAAGGGTTAAGTAGGAAAGGATTAGGAACTAAATCACTAGTAATAATATATGATAGATGTTGGACAACAGATATTTAAAGAGCCATTATAATAGGAGAAGAAGTAGACATGAATGAAAATGGAAGTCTACTATACTGTGCTCCAAATTTATTAAAAAATGTTAAAGATATAAAGAAACTAAAATTAGAAATTCAAACAAAAGGACATGAAGAATATGTAGGTGATAATATAATGTTAAATATTTCAATATTAGGAAAATTAACAAACTCTACTACTACACAATATAAATTAAATATGTATGTAATACAATCATTATCTACTAAGGGAATAAAAATGATAAACCCAATGAAAATTCAAGGAACAGAGCTAGCTGGTCTTGAATGGGAAATTAGTAAACATAGTCAACCACATGAAACAATAATTTGACCTTCAAAAAGCATAATTTGTGAAAATTCTAAAGGAGGACATTCTATGAGATTCTCATATTATACTTAACAAACTCAAAATGAAGAAGAATCTAAAGAATAAATGGCTTTAATAAATAAGAATGAAATACCCACAAAGCCTAAAAGAATAGCCTTCCAACAAAGAACTAAAGATTTGTGTGAAAACCAGATAAAAATACTAAAAAGAAAGTTGGAAGAAAGACAAAGAGAAAAAGAAAAACTAAAATGAGAAGAATTAATGAAACCTATTGACATTATAGAAACCATTGAAGCCTCAACAGAAGAACTTAAGTTCGAAACTGTAAGAACCGTGAAAATATGTGAAAATTTTTATTTCAAGACTTGAACCTAAGTATTATGAAATATTATTTTCGATGAATGGATATGGTTGGTTATCAAGTAGACCGGTCACGGTTCAACGTAAAGCCAAACCCTAACCTTAGAGAAGATGTAAGGCCAAACTCTGGCATTAGGGAAGACGAACCCAACCTAGAGAATACTGATTCATGAACGGATGATGGGGTAAGAGAATTTAATAAAGGGACTCGTTGAACCTAGGGAATACCTATACATGAATAGATGTGAGAATTTAATTGAGGAACTCATTGAAGCATATATATATAGGAGGAGGGGGTTAGGGAGAAAAGGCAGTCCACTCCTTCTTGCCTCCTCTCCAGTGCCTTTCCATTGTGGTGTAAGTATTTCATACTTCTTCTTAGTTTCTTTTCCATTAGAACTCTTACATGCATGGTTGCAACGCATAAATTCATTAGAAATACCTTGCTAAGTTGCTGGAACTTTTTGGTATAAATTGCAATAGGTCTTTGGGTGTTGAGATATTGTATGGTTGCAAATTAGATGGCAGATATGAAATTCACGTTTGACTAGTTTCAAGAAACCCTATTTTTTTAGCCGCACTGTTCAAAATCTAATAATGGACATGTCAGAATGGAACGGACAGTCCATAAATAAATATCGGCCAATAGGGGGCTACGGTGGAATGGACCCATCGGCTCAACCTAATAAGTGGTACGGTGGAATGGACCCATCGGCCAATAGAGGGGTACGGTGGAATGGACCCATCGGCTCAACCTAATACAGTGGTACGATAGAATGGACTCATCGGCTCAACCTAATAAGTGGTACGGTGGAATGGACCCATCGGCCAATAGGGGGTACGGTGGAATGGACCCATCGGCTCAACCTAATAAGTGGTACGGTGGAATGGACCCATTGGCCAATAGGGGGTACGATGGAATGGACCCATCGGCCCAATATTTTATAGTGGTACGATGTACTAACCCATCGGCCAATAGAACTACAACATAATATGGGGTACGATGGACTGACCCATCGGCCCAATATATTATAGTGGCACGGTGGACTAACCCATCAACCAATAGAACTACAACATAATAGGGGGTACGATGAACTGACCCATCGGCCCAATATTTTATAGTGGCACGGTGGACTAACCCATCAGCCAATAGAACTACAACATAATAGGGGGTACGATGGACTGACCCATCGGCCCAATATTTTATAGTGGCACGGTGGACTAACCCATCAACCAATAGAACTACAACATAATAGGGGGTACGATGGAATGGACCAATTGGCCAATAAGGGGGCACGATGGACTGACCCATTGGCCCAATATTTTATAGTGGCACGGTGGACTAACCCATCAGCCAATAGAACTACATCGAGCTTGTTCCCGACATGGGTATGTAGGCCAATCAATATTGTTTGATTTCAGCTCAAATAAGGTAGAATAAAAGTATAATAGGATAGTTAAGAGAATGGGTAATAAATGAGACTTCTTTTTATTTTGTTTTGAGTTATAAATGTGACTGTGGGAACCATTATTTTATAACTTATTGCTCGGCATTTAGTAGTTTTATTTTGGTAACACCTAGCCAGTTAGGCCCACAATATCGTGAAAATGGCGAGTCGTTACAGAAACACTATATAACTATGCTGAAGTAGGACTCCCTAAGAATATGATAATGGAAATAAAAATAGGAGAAGAAGTTCTAGAATATAGAAAAGATCAATGGTTTTATTATGAGTCTGAAGAATCAATCAACTCAGAAGGTGAAGAAGAATCTCTAATGGAAAGACTCTTAAAAGATTGTCAAGAAATATATATAAATAATGAAGACAGAAGAAAAAACAACAGAATTATTAAATACAACAATTACTCCTATAAAGATAAGGGAACAACTAGATAATATAATTTTAGAAATATATTCTTTAGGAAAACTATCAACAAATGAAATAGAAGAAAATTTTTTTTAAAAATAATAATTTGGAATTAGTTGATGACATAGATGAGGGAAAAATACCACTTTCAAACTTAAAAAGATTGAAGATACCGCTTATATGATGGTTATAGGAGAATCCTCAGAACCTAAAAGACCTAAAAGAGAATAAGGAGAAAGGAAAATTAGAAAGACCCCTGTGGGAAGAACCTAAACATAAATATCAAGAAAATAATAACATAAAAACCTATGGAATAAGATCACCCGTACAACATACTTATTGTGGAAATATGCTAATATTAGAAAGATCTTCTCCTCAATTATGGGATTATTTATCCCTCAATTATTAATCCCAATTGAGGGACTAATCCTAATCTTCATTGTTAGGAATATTTATCTGGGATCGATCAATGATCATATCAAATTATCAATACAAATAAAATAGATGTGAAAGCTAACCTAAATCTATAAAAATAAATTATTGTGTATAATTGGGATATTATAAAGACACCACACCTACTTTGGGTACTATGATCATTTTTAATAAATTATACAACTTCATAAATGTCTTAAACATGACTACATTAATGTTACTTAGTGTATATGAATGAGACTCTACTTTGGCTAAACTAAGTGCCCATTATAAAATAGAAATAATTATTTAGATTTCGATACATTGTCCAATCCCATACACATATTAAAGGTTCATAATTGTTAATAACTTTAAATGTTATTTGACTAATTTCAATTAAGGCTAACCCTTATGTTCATAACATTATACAATGTACAGTTGTTACTATATGGAAAACATTTTTATAAGCCCATGTAAAGGAGCCCCTTGTGAGCCTTCCAATAATAGGTGTAGTGCATATAAGCTATACAAGGGATAGATTGCCCTATCTTTTATTATTAGGAAAATTAATTTTCCTTATACCAAACTTTTAGTATAAGGAAAATTAATTTTCCTCACAATTCTTCTAGACTACTTTTGTCACTTGGGGTTTGGATTATTAGTATGAAGTGATGATCCATTAATGTATTTTGAAATGGTCGCTTCGTTCAAGCCTCGTTTAATAATTGTATAAGTTACCTTTTCCGTGCAATTTTGTCCAGCCTTTGAACTCGTCAAGTTTAAACAAAATTGCAAAAAGGTGTTATCTCTTGAGAACCGAGAACAAGCTTAGGCACTCACCACAAACGAGGTCAATCTTATGGAAAGAACCAGCAAATAAACAGTATGTAATGGATTGTACATGAGATGGAATAAAATTATCTGCTTGTGGCCAAAGCAAGTTTAGCATTGTAGAGCATATGTTTCCCAAGTTTGAACATGATTTCTTACATTAACCCCATTCCACCTTGACTAGAATATGGGATCTTTCATCCTGGTCAGAGGGGAAATTACCTTTCTTTAATTCCTTTATTTTGAAGAGAACATCGCTCAATATCCATGGAAAGCTCAAAAGTCAGTTTTCTGGTGAAAGCTTGGATGGTAAGTGACATGATAGCAAGCAGAAGCCATCTTTTGCAACTGACCCGATTCGCTGACTTCCTTTGTAATCCATTCCTTCACTCCCTTGCGTAGATTCTTCACAGCATTTAACATCCGATCCTTCACCTCTCCAAATAACTTCCTGTCTTTGTTCAAATAATTTGCCTTTCTCCTAAGATTTCCAGTTAGGATCTCATCTTCTGTGTCAGCATCATAATAGATCATGAGAGAAGCAAGCCTTTCTGTGTACTCCTCCTTGTAGCTCTTCGCTAATGCCAAAAATTCCTCAAAGCCATGGACTTGAAGATCAGAATCATAAGATTCCTCAGACCACATGTATTCATCATTTTGAGTAGCAGTAGGATAACCCACTGCCGCTCGGTATAGCTTCCCAACGATGCCAGGCGATGTGAACATAGGACGATCCTCCTCTCTAGGAAATCTGGATACACTTTCGGTGTTAGAACTCTTGGCATTTCAGCTGGTGCACCAGTTTTCGCAAAATCGACTGCCATAGAGTGAAGAGCTGCTAACTGCAAGCATTTTGGGCTTCGGGCTTTAAGTGGCTCACAATCTGCATGAATCAAATGTGCAGTGGAGATTGCACCAAGTGTGTCGTTGATCATATAATTCAAGAAGAACGTATGAATTTCCTGCCATATTTAATCACAAGAGCCCACTTTTAGATCAGATATATATAAAACTTGAAACATTATGCCAACAGAAAAATCAAGATTGAGCCAGCAAAGATCATACAAACATTTTTAGTACTTGGAGGTCTATAATAATAGGGAAAATGAAGGATAGACATTATGTCCCACACCACTCTAGATCAAGTCTTAAAATGAGAACATTATTGCTAACCTCCATAGTCACATTATGGTCCATAATTCGTGGTCTGCCGCCAAGGTAATCCATTGGTGTATCTGATTCTTGAGGAATGAGATTTTTATCCCAGCATACAAAATACAAGTCACCATCCAGATCACCACCTGAGCATTCATTTGGATGTGGCCTGCGAAATTTTCATAGTTCTACATTAACTTACTTTGAAGTGCTACTAAAGGAAACAGGGAAATTGCTAAAATCAAACCCGAACCCAGAGCAGAAAATTTTAACAGAGACAGATAAGTGTTAGGTAATTTCACCTAGCAGCCCCTAACACCAATACCCATTTACACAATTTCTAGTTTGACAAACTAGAGAATGGCCATCCTCATAGAACCGTACAATGGCGTGAATCCAAAATGCTAGAGGGAATGGAGTAATAACAATGCCAGACTAAAACACACAATAAAATCCTTCTAAATAGAAATGAGAATTCATGTATTAAATTCCTACAGCGACTATACAGATATATTAAAAAAAATACAGTGGAAGCTGGGGCAAGGCACATCAACTCTAAAAGGTATAATTGTCCACAGGGCCCTTATTCAGCATTCTCTTCACTGACAGAACACACACAAAAAGCACATAACATGACATGATCCATCCTTTTGTTATTGCTATTACTTTTACTAGTCAGAGAAGGGGTAACCAAAATTGATCTTGCATACCTTGCACCTTTTTGGGGAAAGGTGATGCAATCCATCCAGTTTGTTTCCTCAAGAGCTTTTACATAGACAGCCTCAAGTACCCTGACATCCCCAGGATGGAGACATGGGTTTTTTGTGATCACCACCTTTCCAACAACAACTGCTGTAGTTTCATCAACTTGATGGAAGAAAGACTGGGAATCTTCAAATTTGTTTTTTTCATTCATTGTCATTGTTACACGGATGTACACTTGACCATAATTTAGTAAGCCAACTTCATCCAAGCATCCCATCAATATACGACCTTTTGGCATGAAAATACGGCATCTACTTCTTAAATCAGTTAACTGAAGTTCTTGATATGCTTTAAGCATTAGGTAGAGGTAAGGCTCAACACTCGGATCATAACCATGCAATAGCATTTCTGACAAAAACCGCTCCATTTCACCTCCACTTCTGCTCGCCATGAAATCCAAAGCCACTTCTTTGTCAGTAAGCATCTTATCCAAACAAACCATGTGAGCCAGTTGCAGGCTCTTGAAAGCTTCATCTTCTACTCCCAAAGTAGACAGAAGACATATAATTTCTCGATTTAAATAGCAAGGCATGGAGTCACTCCATCTAGTAACGCAAAGCATGGTGTTTTTCGATTCAAACTTCTTCATACTTGGCCGCAACGATATTTTCTTGAAAGATCTCCTATCAACTACTAAAACACCTTTGTGTCCTCCATATCGTATTTGAAAGGCTGATGGTGTTTGTTTCAGTCCACATTTTGCAGAAATAGTTCTGGCAAGGGAAAGTGATATTTTTCCAATACCATCTGAAAAGCAGTATTTGATGCCATAATAACTTGACTCAATATCAGCAATACTGTCCACTTCCGGAGCTGGTACCATTAGAGTGGGCGTAGAAGAACTAAACAACTGACCCATCCTTGCAGCACATTTAGATATGCTCCGAATTTTTGAAAATTCTCCCATCCAGTTTCTAATATCTTGAGCTGTCAAAGATTTGTTCGAGGCAAACATCCACACTGCATTTGACCGAAGCTGGCTAGCAGAGAAGGCTAAAAATTCAAATTTCTTGGGTCCGATTAGCATTCCATTTTGGAGGATTGAAAGAATCCTCTCATATAATTGAGTTCTATAAGATTTTGATAACACACCCTTATCAACTTTTGCAGAAAGTGCAGAGGGATGAAGCTTACCCCAATCTTCATCAACAAAAGTAACTCTCAGGAAGTCAGAAGCATATTGTGAAAAATGATTGACCACAAAGTTGGAAGTTTCAGTCTCCGGTCCTCTAAAATATATCTTTGAAGGAGTAACAAGGAGCCTATGGCAACTCATCAAGTTTTTATCGTTCAACAAGCTTTCTTTACTGATATATTTTGGCCGTTTCCGACTGACCTCAATTTCCCATTGATTCCGCAAGTATTCCACAGGTTCATAGCATGTGGATTCCAAATTATGCATCTTCATCAGTATCCGACTAGCAATTCCCTCTGACAAAGAGCTCAAATAGAGTAGCAAATCGGAGTTGACTGATGATAAAGTGACTTTCTGAGTTTGTACCAAAGAATTAAGTTGGAAAAATACTTCATACGACACAGATGGATGTGTTGGCCAATAAATGAGAGGAACTAACTCTGGCATAGAAAAACATGGTTCCATTTGAATCTTGCACAGACTATCCAACTTTTTCTTATATGGGAAGGTGCAAAAAATTTCACTAATTATCTTCCCCTCCATGAGCTCCCAGCACATATGTGTTGCCCGTCCAATGGATTTTAATTTTGAGAAATCTGTAGCCCGAACCCATAAAAATGCCTGATCTTCCTTACAAACATGGTACCGATCATTTACAAAAGGTGGGCATATCAATGGCCCTGACAGTCTTTCAAAGACCCTTGGAGCATACTTAAACTGAATATTTAAAGCAAAATTAGTTTAGATTAATCCCATCAAAATTGAGCATGTGGCAACAGTGAAAACACATCATCCACAGCACACCCAAATCATCATTTATGTGGCACGTGCTCAATGTGGCATTAGAATCTTTTTCTCCTTCCACCTTATCCTAATTTACATCAAATGCATTTATAAATGCCAAAATTTTGACATCTAGATGCTCTTCCTAACATAAGCGTCCTCCCTTGTGAGGACTAGGGACTGTCAATTCACCAGTTGGCGGAGTAATTTGGCATTATAATCTTTTATGGGATTTTTACATGAACCGGAATTTATGCAGGTGATAATTTCATAAAAAATAAATGAGGGAAAATATATGGCTAAAGCGCAGGCCAAACAGAATAAAAGAAAGACCATCAAATCGAATATAGTAATCAGATAGCAAAAGATAATATTAGTACGATAAGATATGTATAAAACTTCGATATAAACTAATCATTAGATGTTACAAGACTAAAAAGAATTGATAAACACCTGAAGAAGAAGAGCATCAGACTTGCGATCTCCACGACGGCACTCAAAAACAGCGGACAAATCAGAGAAAGGCATTTCCAACTTGTAGAACCCGCCACCCCCATCTTCCCGAGCATCCACCAAAAAGTTGATCTTTTTCCTCTCTGGCATGAGCTCGGCCTTGATGCCCGCCCAGCTCTCAATGACGGCAAGCGTGTCCGGCTTCTGCATGATCCCCATATGGAGGGCGCACCCATCGAGGCGATGGGCGGGGTCGACGGGGCGGATGACGATGTCGTCGGCGGAGGGGACGGCAGAGAGGCTGGCGGCGCCGAATAGGAGGGTTCCGGCAGCGGAGCGGCTGAGAGCTTCTAAGGCGGCTGAGAGGGAGTCGAACTGAACGCGGGCGACGCCCTTGGAGAGGCAGTTGGGGCGCTCGGTGGCGAGGGAGCAGGCGAAGACGGAGTCTGGGCCGGCGATGGTGTTGAAGAAGTGGAGGAGCTCCGGGGCCGTGACGGTGCGAGGAATGTTGGAGACAAGGATGGTGGGTTTCGCCTTCCTCGCTGCCATGCCGGCTCGCCCACCACCTGCGGCGAGCAGCGGACAAGGGGTTGATGCTGGCACGGCGGTGCCCGGGCTTTTAAAAAGCTTTTCAACCTCTATCTATTTCTATTCATAAGACCGGATAATGCGCGGTCTAATTTAATTCTTTAAAATTTGTTGATATTTAACCCTTATTGTTATTGATTAACTAATAATTCCAACCCCACATGCATTATGGTAGATAATTTTAGCTATATATTATTATTCAGGATTGCCTGTCCTACAAACCGTATCTTTTGATCATATTTAAGAGTTTGGTATGATCAGGTGTCCTTACATATAAAGAAATATTATGATTAAAATAAATTGGCACACACACGTAATAACACGCAAGATATTTTACTAGGTTCTTAGGGTTTAACTTAAACCTTCAATCAATTTACGGTGAGATTGGTCATTATAATCTATTAAATTTTAATTTATTCACAAATTATAAATCTTAATAAACTTTTTACCACTTTAATATTTTGATTTTATACATAATCTATTATTTATAATGCATTAATTAAAATTTTTATATAATTTTTATGACCCAAAATAAGAAAATTCATGTGACAACCAAATGTTTAAGTGGAACCAAATTAAATCGAACCCACTCTGCTAGTAAACTAGCATTGGACTGTCTTTTGAGCTCGGAGAGTGCATGAAGTTAGCAACAGCACTTATGGACGCGGTCAAGTGTGAAAAGTCACTCGGGCAAACAACATCAAAGTAGACACCACTAGCGGTCTAGGACCCAGTTACCCTCCAAGCACTTCTTCTCTTCTCTGTTTCTCCCGCTTCTTCCTCTTCTCTGTTTTTTCAGACTTCTTCCTCTTCTCGGTTTCTTAGCAGCAACCACGCCTGAATGTGGGTTTCTTCCCCGGCGTCAAGGACGAAGTCTCAGAAACTGACTTACATAGGATCGGAGAGTAGAAAATGATTGGAAGCCGGACTCTGGTATTCAATCAACAACGATAAGGCAACAACATAGCAGCAAGAAGTCCTCCTCGCCGGAGACAAAGGTGCGAATTTTCTCCTTCAGACTAGTCGGGGATCACCGGAAGCGGCAATCAAAAGCTTATCCTCTCTTGTTCGATCGGTTCCCATGGGATGCAAAGCAGAACAGAGCTCTAAATAGAAGCTACAACCAATCTTCTCCTCGACAATGGATCCAAGACAGCAACAAGTCCAGAGAGCTGGCTCCAAACAGAACAACTCAAAAGGGTTGACGGCGAGCAGGGACGGAGACCCTCTCCTCGGTGAGCGCAGCGAAATTTCGATTCCAATGCTCCTCCTCGGCTTGGCTCAAAGCAGAGTCATGGCAGGGGATTCCATACGGCGAGGCAGAGTACGACACAGCAGATTTCCAAGGTGACGGCAATCCTTTCCGACGGTGAATCTCCACAATGATTTGTTCTTCACAGTGAAAGGGACCCGATGGCAATGAAAGCGTGGCAGGAGATGCATGACCTAGCCGGACAACGGTCCTCCAACTTGTGACTCTTGTTTTTGCCTTGCTCTGATCAGCAACTTCGTTGACGGGTGTTTGATAAATCCTTGTTCGCTGGGGCAGTCATCAAAGGCCTTTTCTGTGTTGACACCGCAAGAATGCTTGTTATAAGTTGGTTAGTTGGCTGGTCCATTTTATATAAACTTTGCTAGTTTGCTGGGTTGACATCTTCTCTTTTGGATGCACTTCCTATTGTGACTGAGGCTCGCCTATTTAAGGCAAGTCCATCGTCAAGTGTAAATTCAAGTTGTCTAATTCAATCTCGAAGTTTTTCGTTCGTGTTTGGATTTTCACGTTGTAGGGTGGCTGGCTCGCCCACATTTGCAGTGGATTGTACTTGTATATCAGGTTGATTCATTTCAAGTGCGTTAAAAGGTTCTCCTTCACTGGCGTTTTTTGTCTTGCAAAATTCCTTGTCTCGAGGGCCATCTTTCCTACACACTGCTACCTCTCGATGGTCCCTAGTGGAGTAGCCAAAAATATGTTTAGGTGTGAGATTGTTCACCCCGGCGGTTCGCGTCTTTCAATCTGGGTTTGAGTTAGTGGTATTGAGGCGGCTTGCCGTAGAAAGAAATTGTGCGATAAAAATAAAATATCACATGCACAAAATAACGTGTAGGAAATTTTACATGGTTCCTTAGGGTTTAAGTTAAATCCTTAAGTCAATCTACAGTGAGATTGGTCCTCACAATCCACTAATTTTTAATTCTTTCACAAATTAAAAATTTTAGTACAATTCTACCACTTTGATCCTTTGACTCCACGCATAATTTATCTCTTACAATGCTTTGATGAAAAATTTGATTTAGCCTCTCTAACACAGAATGTTAAGGTTGAACTGAATTAAATCGAGCTCACTCTACAAGTGAACTTGTCGGGATTGGACTGTCTTTGAGCTGGGCGAGTACTGGCCAGGTTACCAACAACACTTCTGGACGCGGTCAAGCGTGAAAGGTCAGCAAACAACATCAAAGTAGCATCCAGTAACGGGTCTTGGACCCAATTACCCTCAAGCACTTTTTCTCTTCTCTGTTTCTCCCGCTTCTTCCTCTTCTTTGTTTCTTCTGACTGCTTCCGCTTCTCTGTTTCTTAGCAGCAACCCCACCTGCATGTGGGTTTCTTCTCCGGCGGAAAGGACGAAGTCCCATAAACTGACCTACATAGGATCCGACAGTAGATAATTATTGGAAGCCGGACTCTGGTATTCAATCAGCAACGACAAGGCAACAACATAGCAGCAAGAAGTCCTCCTCGCCGGTGACAAAGGTGTGAATTTTTCTCCTTCAGACGAGCCGGGGGTCGCCGGACGCGGCAATCAAAGGCTCCTCCCTCTTTTCCGATCGGTTACCGCGGGATGCAAAGCAGAACAGAGCTCTAACTAGAAGCGACAACCAATCTTCTCCTCGACAATGGATCCAAGACAGCAACAAGCCCAGAGGGCTGGCTCCAAACAGCACAACTCTAAAGAGTTGACGGTGAGCAGGGACGGGGACCCTCTCCTTGGTCAGGGCAGCGAAATTCCGATTCCAATGCTCCTCCATGGCTTGGCTCAAAGCAGAGTTATGGCAAGGGATTCCATACGGCGAGGCAGAGTAAGACAACGGATTTCGAAGGTGACGGCAATCCTTTCCGATGGTGAATCTTGACTAGGATTTGTTCTTCAGAATGAAAAGGATCCGATGGAAATGAAGGAGTGGCCGGCCTGACCTAGCCGGACAAAGGTCCTCAAACTTGTGACTCTCTATTTTTGCCTTGCTCCGATCAGCAACTTCATGATTTTTCCCGGCGACGACGGTGACGAAATCCGGCCGGACTCCACCCAGAACCGAAGATTGCTTAGCTTCATTTTGGACACCATGGCGGGGTTGGTAATGGTTGAAGTTAGTCGAAAAATATCCACAAAATTCACCTCTCGTGGCTGTCGCAACCGCTGTTTTCTCCCATCTCTAGTGGGTCACTTCCTGAATTTTTTCGTCAACGGCGGGAGTCTCTGGCAACAAGCCTATGTTGTGTTGTGTCGGGGGTACTTCTTTCTACAGCGGCAAGATTAACCCGTAGGCTCCGTCTTCACGGCTACGGAGGATATGAACTCCTGGTGAGGCTTTCATGATCATGGTCCAGCAGCGACTCTTCACCACGAGGTCGTGGTGCAATTCTGTAGTGGTGTGGTAGTGCAGGAGATCTCCACCTATCCTCTTTACATAGGTCTGATCAGCAAAGATGCTTTTCTCCTTGGCAAGGCGATGGCAGGACAGTAGTCCAGTGGCAAAAGCAGTGACGAGATTGCGAGGTGCAGACGTGGCCGGCTCAGCAAGATGTTGGGCTCCAACACCGGGGCCTGAGCTCTCCTTGCGGCAGCGATGTTGGCAACACTTCAAAGCAACACAGCTCCTTAACCGGTGGCTCTGGCGAGTGGAAAGTTTGGATCTTGGGCAAGGATTCATGGCTGTGGGTGGCAGCAACGTCACTCGGCAGTGACTATTGATCTCGGCTAGCTGCAACAAATGGTTGGACTTGTCTCTGACACAGTGAGGTCAGCAATACGCCTGTACTCCATGGCATGGCTCTAGGATGAAGGGGCTCCAAGGCGAGGCTTGCAGAAGGCCTCCAACAGCAACTCCTTTGGGGCAACAAACAACAACTGATGGCTGATCTACTCGACAACGATGGCGGCTATGGCGTGATGAAGGCAAAGAAGATGGTGGTTTGGTGACAACTTCTCTCGGTCACCAATGCTCCTGGCTACAAGATGACTTATTTAACTTCATGGCGCGAGGGCTCTTTGCTTCGGCGTCTCTCCTTCCTTTAGAGTAGTGTAGCAGCAATAAGATGGGCAAGGCACAACAATGGATCACAGTGGTAGCCGGCTAGTGGCAACATAAAGGCAGTGGTTGAGCAGTAAGGTAGCCTTGGACGAGTCTAGGAGCAAGGGAGCAAGGGAGTAAGGTATGTGTAAAACCCCGAAAAAAATAATTAGGTTATTTTATTTAGGGTTTTGTAAATCTTAAACGAACCATAAATAATATTTAGTTAAATAAATTCTTAAGAATCAATGTCATTTATAACCCATTCGTATTCACTTAATAGTAAGTTTTTGACTTTTCATTATCACACAAATGATACAGTAATGAGTGATTACGTTCTTTTCTATAAAATTTAATGTAATGACTTCTTAAATTCCACACATATTAATAAAATTTAATATAATGACTTCTTAAATTCCACACATATTATTTTATATAAAGGAGAGTTTTATTGTTAAATCAAACATTCTCCGGATAAGTTGTGAGCACATTTTACAAACAAAGGGGAAGACTTTAGGATTATTTGTTATAGTTGCGGGTTCATCACCAAATTATCAGGTCCGTATAATTATTTAAAATGTTATAATGTCTGAATAATTATTTAAAATGTTGTATTGTCCGTATAATTATTTAAAATGTTGTATTGTCCATATAATTATTTAAAATGTTGTATTGTCCGTATAATTATTTAAAATGTTGATTTTCCCTTGTGGACAATCTTGTTAACCTGAGCCCATATTCGATTACCATGCACCGAGTGCAACTGGGGTCAAGGAATTGACTCAGTATGACACGGGCTATGCCCTTCATAATCTAATAAAGGACATAGACCTGACAACCAAAATACAATAAATTGGACATGGCGGATTGGACCCATCAGCTGATAACCGACATGGTGGATTGGACCCATCAGCCGATAACGGACATGGCGGATTGGACTTGGCAGCCGATAACGGACATGGCAGATTGGACTCGACCAGCCGATAACGGACATGGAGGATTGGACTCGCCAGCCGATAATGGACATGATGGACAGACCCATTAGCCAATAAATTGGACATGGTGGATTACACTTGCCAGCAAATTACGGACATGGCGGATTGGACTCGCCAGCCAATTATGGACATGGCGGATTGGTCTCGCCAGCTAATTACGAACATGGCAGACTAACCCATCAGCCCATAGATGGACATGGTGGATTGGACTTGTCAGCCGATAACGGACATGGTGGATTAGACTTGCTAGCCGATAACGGACATGGCGGATTGGACTCGCTATACGATAATGGACATGATGGATTGACCCATCAGCTAATAAAGTGGACATGGCGGATTAGACTCGCCAACCAATTACGGACATGGCGGATTGGACTCGCCAGCCAATTATGGACATGGCGGATTGAACTCGCCAGCCAATTACGGACATGGCGGATTGGACTCCCCAGCCGATAATGGACATGGCGGATTGGACTCGCCAGCCAGTAATAGACATGATGGCCTGACCCATCAGCCCATAAATTAGACATGGCGGATTGGACTCGCCAGCTAATTACGGATATGGTGGACTGACCCATTAGCCAATATATGGATATGGTGGACTGTCCATCAGCCAACTAATGGACATGGTGGATTGGACTCACTAGGCGATACCAGACATGGCGGATTGGATAAATTGGACATGGTGGATTGGAATCGCTAGCCAATTACAGAAATGGTGGATTGGACTCACCAGCTAATAACGGACATGGTAGATTGGACTCGCCAGCCAGTAATGGACTTGATGGACTGACCCATTAGCCAATAATTGGACATGGTGGATTGGACTCGCCAGCCAATTACGGACATGGTGGACTACCCATTAGCCAATAGATGGACAAGGTGTACTGACCCATCGGCCAACTCATAGACATGGTGGATTGGACTCACCAGCCGATAACGGACATGGTGGATTGGACTCACCGGC
This sequence comes from Piper betle, assembly GCA_033002965.1. Taxonomy (NCBI): domain Eukaryota; kingdom Viridiplantae; phylum Streptophyta; class Magnoliopsida; order Piperales; family Piperaceae; genus Piper; species Piper betle. Next base: position 185,548 of record JAURVB010013270.1, on the reverse strand, counting down.
CGATAACGGATATGGTGGATTGGACACACCAGCCGATAACGGACATGGCAGATTGGACTCGCCAGCCGATAATAGACGTGATGGACTGACCCATCAGCCAATAAATTAGACATGGCGGATTGGACTTGCCAGCCAATTACGGGCATGGTGGACTGACCCATCAGCGAACAAATGGACATGGTGGATTGGACTCGCCAGCCGAAAACGGACATGGTGGATTGGACTCGCCAGCCGATAACGGACATGGCGGATTGGACTCGTCAGCTGATAACGGACATGGCGGATTGGACTCGCCAGCCAATAACAGACATGGCGGATTGGACTCGCCAGCCGATAATGGACATGATGGACTGACCCATCAGCCAATAAATTGGACATGGCGGATTAGACTTGCCAACCAATTACGGACATGGCGGATTGGACTCGCCAGCCAATTACGGACATGGCGGATTGGACTCCCCAGCCGATAACGGACATGGCGGATTAGACTCGCCCGCCGATAATGGACATGATGGGCTGACCCATCAGCCAATAAATTAGACATGGCGGATTGGACTCGCCAGCCAATTACAAACATGGTGGACTGATCCATTAGCCAATAGATGGATATGGTGGACTGACCCATCAGCCAACTGATGGACATGGTGGATTGGACTCACTAGCCGATACCAGACACGGTGGATTGGACTCACCAGCCGATAACGAACGTGGCGGATTGGACTCGCCAGCTGATAATGGACATGATGGATTGACCCATCGGCCAATAAATTAGACATGCCGGATTGGACTCGCCAACCAATTATGAACATGGTGGATTGGACTCCCTAGCCGATAACGAGCATGACGGATTAGACTCGCCAGCTGTCACAGGGTCCCCCTTTGGGTCTAAATTTTTCGCCTAGGACTTTCCCCTGTGCGGCGTGTTTCCCTCCCTGGAAACACCAGCCAACCCCCGTACGCAGCACGTGACCGTTACGCAAAGCGGCAACGCGGGCACCAACACCCCAGTCCCGGTACCACGCCCGATTGCTGGCGCACCCTGATACCGGTACCTGGTTACCGGTGTTAGCTCTTACCGAACAAATTATCGATCACACGGAATCGCCAAGCAGCAGCGTTATGCGTCCCAGTCCCGGTCACCCAATTACCGGCACGACCAGACCTCGGAATCACCGGTCCAGTCACTGGTGGCCAAACACGACGCAAACACTACACTTTTACGGGAAATCTCCCCAACCTCTATTCCACTAGTATGAATACAGGATAACTACAAGTAATCCTACTCTCGACTACTTGCTGGTCGTGGACATGCAAACCCCACGACCTTGCCTCTCGACCCTCACTCGACAGGACTTCACTCACAACCCTCGGCAATACCTCGCAGGGTTGCCGAACAACACTGGTAGGAACCTTGGTCTAAAGGCGGACCACGACTACACCGGTAGTCTGCCTTGGAGCCCCAGTCCGTCCCCTACGGCCTGGCTGCAGCAGACTCCAAGTTCCCCTTTTCCCGACCAAGGTGGTTCCCTCCACTGAGAACCCACACACTCCTACTCCTCACTTGTTGTTCTTCTCTACTTTCTGATCTGCCTCAACACAATGAAGCACCTCCTTATATAGGCTTCGGGCTGGAAATAGTGCACGTCACCCCCATGGATCCTGACCATCCAATCTTTGATCAATGGCTCAGCTCGATCCACATGAGTCACCAACCTAGTGATGTCACCAAACTGATCCACACCGTCGACCCCCAGATCCACGGTCCTCCTTGGCCAGCTCACATCACCCCAACCCTTGGAGTTTCCAGCTGCAATTACTGAAAAGCCCCGGTGCACCCTAGCCAAGTGGTCGAACCCTCCTGGTTCGCCCCGGCTAGCCCTGGTACCGAAACCTGCACTCGGCATGCTCCAGACCCCCACAGCACTCAGTACCGGGATCCTGACTCACTCGGACCCGGACGCTCACCGCCAACCTCAACACCAGGATAGTCCTGCCCGGCATTGATCGGTCACTTTGCTGGTTCGCGCCGATGTGCTCGCTCGGCACACACGGTACTGCTGCCCACATGCTCGGTCGCGGTGCTCGGTCATCTGCACCCTCCACTCCTAGTACTACTGCCGGCACTGCTCCCGGTCAGTTTCCGGCACGGCTCGACCTCGCACGCGTCTGGATCACCCATGCTCGATACCTGCACCCGTTGGAACCACGATTGCACACCAACCAGACCAGCACTCTGGTAGGTTGTTCCACCACCCGGATAGCACCAGCTACCGGCTCTGGACTCGGGACGACTAGGACCAACCTCCAAATCCTAGCTCCCTTGGCGCCCCATGGTTACGACCCGTAACAGTCTCCCTCACCAATGAGACCCGATGTCCTCATCGGAAGCTTGAGTCCTGTTCTGCCTCTTGATCCCCTCTCACGCAAGGTTTCCTTCCTTTTCCCACTTGAATCACTCTGTCTGCACCTTCGAAGCCCCCAGGTTGACATACCTCTGCTTCGTAAAGTCTTTACTACCATCTTGCTCGCCGGCGGTAGTAGGTAGCTCATCACAGACAGTTATTCAAACCGGATTGACCAAATCCCCTTGGAAAACACACAAAGGAACCCGTACCTTTACTCGGTACACCAGATTTTTCTCCAAATCTGGGCGTGAGCATCAGCATCACTTGTTCTCCACGCAGAATGATGTGCCCTCCTCGTCAGGTCCGCATTTCTTCATTCGGCCGTTGCACCATCCTCGGCCACAACGTCGGAGACCAAGCCTCACTAGCTGACCACGTTGCAGATTTTCTAGCTGCTCCGTGCAAGAGGTCCATGTTACGCACGCCCCACATACTCCTCCTAAGTAATGCACTCGTAACCTCGGTCCCTGCTCCGGACTGAGCCTGGTTAGTTGTCATCGGTCACTCTCCCTTCCGCCTGTACCTCGCGTACTTCCCCATGATTCGGCAAGCAGCCCACAGTTGGGTGTATACCTGGGCACTGCTCCGAACAGCGTACTCCGAGACTCGATATACTAACCCTGCTGTTGCTCCCTTCTCTTTGGGAATCTGGACCCCCGGCCCATGAGATCGAGCTCCAAGATCTCAAGGTGAAGTTAGCGCTGCAGCATCCCAGTCACCAACTCTGTCAATGCACCTACCCTGCTGGAAATCTCCAGTCACGAGTTTCACAAAAGCTGCGTTATCGGTTGTATTGCCGATAACGATTCACCCTAACACCGGGTACACATCCAGACTCAACCTGGACGTCGTTCCACTGGGGAATGTGGAAACCCCCTCAGCTTTTGTCTTAGCCTACCGGTAAGGAATATAAATAGCCGATCCCTTGCAGTCATAGGCTAAACTCATCATCTAACCAACACATATGAGCCAAGCACCGACTTGCTCTGTCAACCAAGTTTCTTATTGTCGCGATCTGACCCTGCTAACCTCTCGACTTGACCTGCCCCAGTTGCCTGTCTCGAGTAACCTCTTCCTGGGTCTGGAAAAGGCGTTAGCTCCACTGTCCTCCTGACTATGAACTCAAATCCAACAAGCAAACTCGCCATAGTTGGACAATGTACTCCTGCCAGCCCTTGCTGCCTTCCACCGTCCCGGCATTCTGAAGCGCGTCACCACTCCAAAGGTTGCCTGGAACCCGGCCGTTCCAGAATTGGCTCCGATGATCACAGCTCCGAGACTCTTCGAAAGCTGTGAGGCATAGCTCCGACCATGCCTCGACTTATCCTCCCATAAGTCATTCAAAGATGACACTACATGGCTCATTCCATGTACGAACTTCCTGTAATTGGCCAAACTCCTAGGAAGCTCTTCCATACTGTCACCTCTGTTGGCGTCCACTCGGCAATGGAATCCGCCTGATTCCGCACTCGCACCTTGCTCGGCCAATTCTAGGAAAGCTCAACTCCCCTACTCACAAACTCACACCGCTCTTCACATAGAGAATGTGCCTTGAGCCCTACTTCAGGCTGACCCGCGTGAACCCTCCCTGGCTCACTACCTGATGTCAAGTCCAACTCTAAGGAACATGGGTACTTCTTCCTCATGGTGCACAATGGCCGAATTTTCCCCCATCCAGGAACCACATCTGGATCTGTGTGAGTTCGTCTGGCAACACGCTCTAGTGTGCCGGCGCTGGTACCCTCCCTGGCACCAACTCGATCTGGTGAATGATCGTTCTCTCGGGAGACTCCTTTGGCAACTCGGTAGACTGCTCATCCACCCGCAAATCCGCCACCACCACCACCACCACATGGTCCGGTCGGATCTCACCCATTCCTGCAAGATCAGTCAAGGCCCCCGTGCACTCTCGAGCCACCTGCATTGCTGACACATGCTCCTCCCTGACAGTGCTGCACTTGACCCCAGAAGGTCCCTTCTGGCTACGAACAAAGCTTGCACCTGCCTTATCCGTAATCAGAACACCTCCCAGCTGTGGAAACACTCCAACTCCGGCAGAACGCATGAAAGGATTACCGAGTATTAGATCGAAATCGTCTAGCACGACGACCGTCAAATCCACTCGGCCTTCATACTCCCCCAAGCGGATCGGGACATCTCTCGCTATGCCCTCGACCTGTTTCGCCTGTGAGTTCACTGCCTTCATCTTGCCGGTATCGATCCTGGTCTTCAACCCTAGCTCCAATGCCATCCCTTTGGAGATGAAATTGTGCGTAGCACCTGTGTCTACTAGGGCTGAAACTGCTCTCCCGTTCACTACACATGGAACGTACATCAGGCCAGCTCCCTCAGAAGCTGCACGTCCAGCACGCAACACCCCGAGTATCTGAAGGGTAGACGCTCGGGCAAGAGGCTCCTCCTCTTGGACTTGGTCTGCATCAGCTACCATAGCACTCACCTTGACACGGTTCGGACACTCCCGTGCCCGATGCGGTCCACCGCACAGAAAGCACCCGGATGCCGGCACACCCGGCACGCGATCCCTGCTCCCCTCCTTTGGCCGGAATGGCCTCCTGCCATCCCGTTGGCTGTTTTTGCCTTTGCCTCCCTGGAAATTCACACTCGGGCCATCATCTCCCGAGGCCCCAGCATGCTTGAAGTCCACCAATGCATCGGCAGCCACCAAAGCTGCAGGTAAATCCCGGACTTTCTGCCGCCTCAGCTCCGTCTGAGCCCAAGGTTGCAAACCTGAAATAAAATTAAATAACTTGTCCTCCTCCGACATATTTTTGATGTCTAGGAGACAAGAACTGAACTCCTTGACGTACTCTCTCACCGTTCCGGACTGTCTCAAATCTCTTGAGTTTGTCCCTTGCCACCCATGTAGTGTTGGATGGGCAAGAACTGCTCCCGAAGCTCTTGCTTTCAAGGAATCCCAGGTCTCCATTCGGGGTCGACCAGCACTTACGATCCTCCTTGGTGCGAGTCCTGATACCATAACTTGGCATCCCCCAACAGGAACATGCTGGCCATAGAAACCTGGCGCTCTTCGGGTATGTTCGCAGCAACGAAGTACTCTTGCATATCCCAGATGAAGTTTTCTAGGTCCTTGGCCGACCTAGCTCCCTCAAACTTCATTGGCTCCGGCACCTTGAGCCTTCCTGGGATCGAGTATTCCTTCGGCTGCACGGTCAACCCCACCGGGTTGAGGATGTCCTCCTACTACCTGCTTCAACAGAGCAACATCTGTATATAAAGCTTCTAGTGCATCCCGGAGACCTCCAAGCATCCCCGCAGTCTCCTGCTCTCGTGCAAGGCTGGCCACGGGTATGTCATTCACCCGAGTGCTCAAGTCCCGGACCCCTTCCGTCAGGAACTGCAATCGCTCGAAGACGGTATGCCCATCTTCACTGATAGGTTCTCCTACCAGCCCTTCCAGCCGTGCTACTCTTTCTCTGAGAGCTTCTGCCCGTGTGTCCATCTCTCTCTCTCGGTAACGCTACTGGTAAAGTGTGGGGACTTTCCTCTGAAAGCTGTGTTGTGCCCCGCAAGACCTTTGGCTCACTACCGAACCAGAGGCGCTCTGATACCTCTGTCACAGGGTCCCCCTTTGGGTCTAAATTTTTCGCCTAGGACTTCCCCCTGTGCGGCGTGTTTCCCTCCCTGGAAACACCAGCCAACCCCCGTACGCAGCACGTGACCGCTACGCAAAGCGGCAACGCGGGCACCAACACCCCAGTCCCGGTACCACGCCCGATTGCTGGCGCACCCTGATACCGGTACCTGGTTACCGGGTGTTAGCTCTTACCGAACAAGTTATCGATCACACGGAATCGCCAAGCAGCAGCGTTATGCGTCCCAGTCCCGGTCACCCAATTACCGGCACGACCAGACCTCGGAATCACCGGTCCAGTCACTGGTGGCCAAACACGACGCAAACACTACACTTTTACGGGAAATCTCCCCAACCTCTATTCCACTAGTATGAATACAGGATAACTACAAGTAATCCTACTCTCGACTACTTGCTGGTCGTGGACATGCAAACCCCACGACCTTGCCTCTCGACCCTCACTCGACAGGACTTCACTCACAACCCTCGGCAATACCTCGCAGGGTTGCCGAACAACACTGGTAGGAACCTTGGTCTAAAGGCGGACCACGACTACACCGGCAGTCTGCCTTGGAGCCCCAGTCCGTCCCCCACGGCCTGGCTGCAGCAGACTCCAAGTTCCCCTTTTCCCGACCAAGGTGGTTCCCCCCCACTGAGAACCCACACACTCCTACTCCTCACTTGTTGTTCTTCTCTACTTTCTGATCTGCCTCAACACAATGAAGCACCTCCTTATATAGGCTTCGGGCTGGAAATAGTGCACGTCACCCCCATGGATCCTGACCATCCAATCTTCGATCAATGGCTCAGCTCGATCCACATGAGTCACCAACCTAGTGATGTCACCAAACTGATCCACACCGTCGACCCCCAGATCCACGGTCCTCCTTGGCCAGCTCACATCACCCCAACCCTTGGAGTTTCCAGCTGCAATTACTGAAAAGCCCCGGTGCACCCTAGCCAGGTGGTCGAACCCTCCTGGTTCGCCCCGGCTAGCCCTGGTACCGAAACCTGCACTCGGCATGCTCCAGACCCCCACAGCACTCAGTACCGGGATCCTGACTCACTCGGACCCGGACGCTCACCGCCAACCTCAACACCAGGATAGTCCTGCCCAGCATTGATCGGTCACTTTGCTGGTTCGCGCCGACGTGCTCGCTCGGCACACACGGTACTGCTGCCCACATGCTCGGTCGCGGTGCTCGGTCATCTGCACCCTCCGCTCCTAGTATGTAACGACCCAGCCCAAAGTGCAACGTAATGAGCTAAGTCATCTCTTTAAAATGGGTACCCCGGAAGTTAAAGATCTCTAGTCCATTCCCACTTATAAACAGGATCTTCTCCTAGTAGGTATTAGATGTGGGACTAAATCACAATCCACCCGCATTAAGGGAATTTCGTCCCCGAAATGCCTATTCTTGGCCCGTTGCTAGCCCCAGCCCACGGCCTTTCCGGCCCGTGACCGGGAGCCTAGCCAACGTTTCTAATCCAGCCCACCATCTAACACGGAACCAGGTCGGCTCTGATACCATTTATTAGGTTGACCCGATTGGTCTATTCCACCGTACCCCTATTGGCCGATGGGTCCATTCGACTGTACCACTTATTAGGTTGAGCCGATGGGTCCATTCCACCGTACCCCCCTATTGGCCGATGGGTCCATTCCACCGTACCACTGTATTAGGTTGAGCCGATGGGTCCATTCCACCGTACCCCCTATTGGCCGATGGGTCCATTCCACCGTACCACTGTATTAGGTTGAGCCGATGGGTCCATTCCATCATACCCCTATTGGCCGATATTTATTTATGGACTGTCTGTTCCATTCTGACATGTCCATTATTAGATTTTGAACAGTGCGGCTAAAAAAATAGGGTTTCTTGAAACTAGTCAAACGTGAATTTCATATCTGCCATCTAATTTGCAACCATACAATATCTCAACACCCAAAGACCTATTGCAATTTATGCCAAAAAGTTCCAGCAACTTAGCAAGGTATTTCTAATGAATTTATGCGTTGCAACCATGCATGTAAGAGTTCTAATGGAAAAGAAACTAAGAAGAAGTATGAAATACTTACACCACAATGGAAAGGCACTGGAGAGGAGGCAAGAAGGAGTGGACTGCCTTTCCTCCCTAAACCCCTCCTCCTATATATATATGCTTCAACGAGTTCCTAAATTAAATTCTCACATCTATTCATGTATAGGTATTCCCTAGGTTCAACGAGTCCCTTTATTAAATTCTCTTACCCCATCATCTGTTCATGAATCAGTATTCTCTAGGGTTGGGTTCGTCTTCCCTAATGCCAGAGTTTGGCCTTACGTCTTCTCTAAGGTTAGGGTTTGGCTTTACGTTGAACCGTGACCGGTCTACTTGATAACCAACCATATCCATTCATCGAAAATAATATTTCATAATACTTAGGTTCAAGTCTTGAAATAAAAATTTTCATATATTTTCACGGTTCTTACAATTATTGTGAGATCCCTCAACTTAGTCCCACATCTAATACCTACTGGGAGAAGATCCTGTTTATAAGTGGGAATGGACTATAGATCTTTAACTTTCGGGGTACCCATTTTAAAGAAATGACTTAGCTCATTACGTTACACTTTGGGCTGGGTTGTTACAAATGGTATCAGAGCCGACCTGGTTCCGTATTAGATGGTGGGATGGACTAGGGACGTTGGCTAGGCTGCCGGTCACGGGCCAAAAAAGGTAGTGGGCTGGGGTTAGCAACGGGCCAAGACTTGAAACGTTGGCTAGGCTACCGGTCACGGGCAAGAAAGGACGTGGGTTGGGGCTAGCAACGGGCCAAGAATAGACATTTCGGGGACGAAATTTCCTAAGGTGGGTGGATTGTGAGATCCATCAACTTAGTCCCACATCTAATACCTACTGGGAGAAGATCCTGTTTATAAGTGGGAATGGACTATAGATCTTTAACTTTCGGGGTACCCATTTTAAAGAAATGACTTAGCTCATTACGTTGCACTTTGGGCTGGGTCGTTACATAGTACTACTCCCGGCACTGCTCCCGGTCAGTTTCTCGGCACGGTTCGACCTCGCACGCGTCTGGATCACCCATGCTCGATACCTGCACCCGTTGGAACCACGATTGCACACCAACCCGACCAACACTCTGGTAGGTTGTTCCACCACCCGGATAGCACCAGCTACCGGCTTTGGACTCGGGACGACTAGGACCAACCACCAAATCCTAGCTCCCTTGGCGCCCCACGGTTACGACCCATAACACCAGCCGATAATTGAAATGATGGATTGACCTATCAGCCAATAAATTGGACATGGCGGATTAGACTCGCCAACCAATTACGGATATGGCGGATTGGACTCGCCAGCCAATTATGAACATGGAGGATTGGACTCGCCAGCCGGGAATGGACATGATGGGCTGACCCATCAGCCAATAAATTAGACATTGTGGATTGGACTCGCCAGCAAAAAACGGACATGGTGGACTCACCATTAGCCAATAGATGGATATGGTGGACTAACCCATCAGCCAACTAATGGACATGGTGGATTGGACTCACTAGCCGATACAAGACATAGTGGATTGGACTCACCAGCCAATAACGGACATGGCGGATTGGACTCGCCAGCCGATAATGGACATCATGGATTGACCCATCAGCCAATAAATTAGACATGGCGGATTGGACTTGCCAACCAATTACGAACATGGTGGATTGGACTCCCCAGCCGATAACGAACATGGGGGATTAGACTCGCCAGCCGATAATGGACATGATGGATTTGGACATGGTGGATTGGATTCACTAGCCAATTACGGACATGGTGGATTGGCCCATTAGCCAATAGATGGACATGGTGGACTGATCCATCAACAAACTAATGGACATAGTGGATTGGACTCACCAGCCGATAACAGACATGGTGGATTGGACTCACCAGCCGATAACGTATATGACAGATTGGACTCGCTAGCCGGCAATAGACATGGTGGATTGGACTCACTAGCCAATAAATTGTACATGGTGGATTGACCCATTAGCCAATAGATGGACATGGTGGACTGACCCATCAGCCAACTAATGGAAATGGTGGATTGGACTCACAAGCCGATAACGGACATGGGGGATTGGACTCACCAGCCGATTACGGACATGGGGGATTGGACTCACCAGCCGATAATGGACAAGATGGATTGACTCATCAGCTAATAAATTGGACATGGCTGATTGGACTCGCTAGCCAATAACAGACATGGTTGATTGGACTTGCCAGTCGATAACAGACATTGTGGATTGGACTCGCCAGCCAGTAATGGACAAGATGGACTGGCCCATCAGCCAATAAATTAGACATGGCGGATTGGAGTTGCCGGCCAATTACGGACATGGTGGACTGCCCCATCAGCCAACTAATGGACATGGCGGATTGGACTCACCAGCCGATAACAGACATGGTGGATTGGACTCGCTAGCTGATAATGGACATGATGGACTGACCCATCAGCCAATAAATTGGACATGGCGGATTGGACTCGCTAGCCAATTACAGAAATGGTAGATTGGACTCACCAGCTAATAACGGATATGGCAAATTGGACTCGCCAGCCAGTAATGGACTTGATGGACTGACCCATTAGCCAATAATTGGACATGGCAGATTGGACTCGCCAGCCAATTACGGACATGGTGGACTACCCATTAGCCAATAGATGGACATGGTGGACTGCCCATCGGCCAACTCATAAACATGGTGGATTGGACTCATTAGCCAATTACGGACATGGTGGATTGACCCATTTGCCAATAGATGGACATGGTGGAGTGACCCATCTACAAACTAATGGACATAGTGGATTGGACTCACCAGCCGATAACGGACATGGTGGATTGGACTCACCAGCCGATAACGGACATGGTGGATTGGACTCGCTAGTCAGTTATAGACATGGTGGATTGGACTCACCAGCCAATAAATTGGACATGGTGGATTGACCCATTAGCCAATAGATGGACATGGTGGACTGACCCATCAGCCAACTAATGGAAATGGTGGATTGGACTCACCAGCCGATAACGGACATGGGGGATTGGACTCACCAGCCGATAACGGAGATGGGGGATTGGACTCACCAGCCGATAATGGACAAGATGGATTGACCCATCAGCCAATAAATTGGACATGGCTGATTGGACTCGCCAGCCAATTACGGACATGGTTGATTGGACTCGCCAGTCGATAACAGACATTGCGGATTGGACTCGCTAGCCGATAATGGACAAGATGGACTGGCCCATCAGCCAATAAATTAGACATGGCGGATTGGAGTTGCCGGCCAATTATGGACATGGTGGACTGCCCCATCAGCCAACTAATGGACATGGCGGATTGGACTCACCAGCCGATAGTGGACATGGTGGATTGGACTCGCTAGCTGATAATGGACATGATGGACTGACCATCAGCCAATAAATTGGACATGGTGGATTGGACTCGCTAGCCAATTACAGAAATAGTGGATTGGACTCACCAGTTAATAACGGACATGGCAGATTGGACTCGCCAGCCAGTAATGGACTTGATGGACTGACCCATTAGCCAATAATTGGACATTGCGGATTGAACTCGCCAGCCAATTACGGACATGGTGGACTACCCATTAGCCAATAGATGGACATGGTGGACTGACCCATCGGCCAACTCGTAGACATGGTGGATTGGACTCTTTAGCCAATTACGGACATGGTGGATTGACCCATTAGCCAATAGATGGACATGGTGGACTGACCCATCTACAAACTAATGGACATAGTGGATTGGACTCACCAGCCGATAACGGACATGGTGGATTGGACTCACCAGCCGATAACGGACATGGTGGATTGGACTTGCTCATCGGTTATAGACATGGTGGATTGGACTCACCAGCCAATAAATTGGACATGGTGGATTGACCCATTAGCCAATAGATGGACATGGTGGACTTACCCATCAGCCAACTAATGGAAATGGTGGATTGGACTCACCAGCCGATAACGGACATGGGGGATTGGACTCACCAGCCGATAATGGACATGATGGATTGACCCTTCAGCCAATAAATTGGACATGGCTGATTGGACTCGCTAGCCAATTATGGACACGGTTGATTGGACTCGCCAGCCGATAACAGACATTGCGGATTGGACTCACCAGCCGATAACGGACATGGGGGATTGGACTCACCAGCCGATAACGGAGATGGGGGATTGGACTCACCAGCCGATAATGGACAAGATGGATTGACCCATCAGCCAATAAATTGGACATGGCCGATTGGACTCGCCAGCCAATTACGGACATGGTTGATTGGACTCGCCAGTCGATAACAGACATTGCGGATTGGACTCGCTAGCCAATAATGGACAAGATGGACTGGCCCATCAGCCAATAAATTAGACATGGCGGATTTGAGTTGCCGGCCAATTATGGACATGGTGGACTGCCCCATCAGCCAACTAATGGACATGGCGGATTGGACTCACCAGCCGATAGTGGACATGGTGGATTGGACTCGCTAGCTGATAATGGACATGATGGACTGACCATCAGCCAATAAATTGGACATGGTGGATTGGACTCGCTAGCCAATTACAGAAATAGTGGATTGGACTCACAATTAATAACGGACATGGCAGATTGGACTCGCCAGCCAGTAATGGACTTGATGGACTGACCCATTAGCCAATAATTGGACATTGCGGATTGAACTCGCCAGCCAATTACGGACATGGTGGACTACCCATTAGCCAATAGATGGACATGGTGGACTGACCCATCGGCCAACTCGTAGACATGGTGGATTGGACTCTTTAGCCAATTACGGACATGGTGGATTGACCCATTAGCCAATAGATGGACATGGTGGACTGACCCATCTACAAACTAATGGACATAGTGGATTGGACTCACCAGCCGATAACGGACATGGTGGATTGGACTCACCAGCCGATAACGGACATGGTGGATTGGACTTGCTCGTCGGTTATAGACATGGTGGATTGGACTCACCAGCCAATAAATTGGACATGGTGGATTGACCCATTAGCCAATAGATGGACATGGTGGACTTACCCATCAGCCAACTAATGGAAATGGTGGATTGGACTCACCAGCCGATAACGGACATGGGGGATTGGACTCACCAGCCGATAATGGACATGATGGATTGACCCTTCAGCCAATAAATTGGACATGGCTGATTGGACTCGCTAGCCAATTATGGACACGGTTGATTGGACTCGCCAGCCGATAACAGACATTGCGGATTGGACTCGCCAGCCGGTAATGGACAAGATGGACTGGCCCATCAGCCAATAAATTAGACATGGAGGAATGGACTCGCCGGCCAATTACGGACATGGTGGACTGACCCATTAGCCAATCGATGGACATGGTGGACTGCCCCATCAGCCAATAATGGACATGGTGGATTGGACACACCAGTCGATAACGGACATGGTGGATTGGACTCGCCAGCTGATAATGGACATGATGGACTGACCCATCAGCTAATAAATTGGACATGGCGGATTGGACTCGCTAGCCAATTACAGAAATGGTGGATTGGACTCACCAGCTAATAACGGACATGGCAGATTGGACTCACCAGCCAGTAATGGACTTGATGGACTGACCCATCAGCCAATAATTGGACATGGCGGATTGGACTCGCCAGCCAATTACGGACATGGTGGGATACCCATTAGCCAATAGATGGACATGGTGGACTAACCCATCAGCCAACTCTTAGATATGGTGGATTGGACTCACCAGCCGATAACGGATATGGTGGATTGGACACACCAGCCGATAACGGACATGGCAGATTAGACTCGCCAGCCGATAATGGACATGATGGATTGACCCATCAGCCAATAAATTGGACATGGTGGATTGGACTAACCAATCAATGACGGGCATGGTGGACTGACCCATTGACCAATAGATGGACATGGTGGACTGACCCATCAGCCAACTAATGGACATGGTGGATTGGACTCACCAGCCAAAAATGGACATGGTGGATTGGACTTACCAGCTGATAACGAACATGGCGAATTGGACTCTCCAGCTGATAATGGACATGATGGACTGAACGATCCGCCAACTAATGGACAAGGTGGATTGGACTCACTAGCCGATAACGAACATGGGGGATTGGACTCACCAGCCGATAACGGACATGGCGGATTGGACTCACGAGTCGATAATGGACATGGCGGATTGGGCTCGCCAACCGATAATGGACATGATGGATTGATCCATCAGCCAATAAATTGGACATGGCGGATTGTATTCAGCAGCCAATTACGGACATGGTGGATTTGACTCCCCAGCCGATAACGCACATGGCGGATTGGACTCGCCAGCCGGGAATGGACTGACCCATCAGCCAATAAATTAGACATAGCGGATTGGACTCGCCAGCCAATTACGGACATGGTGGATTTGACTCACCACCCGATAACGGACATGGCAGATTGGACTCGCCAGCCGGTAATGGATATGATGGACTAACCCATCAGCCAATAAATTGGACATGGCGGATTGGACTTGCCAGCTAATTACGGACATGGTGGACTGACCCATTGGCCAATAAATGGACATGGTGGACTGACCCATCAGCCAACTAATGGACTTGGTGGATTGGACTCACCAGCCGAAAACGGACATGGTGGATTGGACTTACCAGTTGATAACAAACATGGCGGATTGGACTCTCCAGCCGACAATGGACATGATGGAATGAACCATCAGCCAATAAATTGGACATGGCGGATTGGACTCGCCATCCAATTACGAACATGGTGGATTGGACTCAGTAGCCGATAACGGATATGGCGGATTGGACTCGCCAGCCGGTAATGGACATGACAGACTAACTCATCTGCTAATAAATTGGACATGGCGGATTGGACTCGCCAGCCGATTACAGATATGGTGGACTGACCCATTAGCTAATAGATGGACATGGTGGACTGACCCATCAGTCAATTAATGGTCATGGTGGATTGGACTCACCAACCGATGACGGACATGGTGGATTGGACTCACCAACCGATAACGAACATGGGGGATTGGACTCACCAGCCGATAACGGACATGGCGGATTGGACTCACGAGTCGATAACGAACATGGCGGATTGGGCTCGCCAGCCGATAATGGACATGATGGATTGATCCATCAGCCAATAAATTGGACATGGCGGATTGTACTCGCCATCCAATTACGGACATGGTGGATTTGACTCCCCAGCCGATAACGCACATGGCGGATTGGACTCGCCAGCCGGAAATGGACTGACCCATCAGCCAATAAATTAGACATAGCGGATTGGACTCGCCAGCCGGTAATGGATATGATGGACTAACCCATCAGCCAATAAATTGGACATGGCGGATTGGACTTGCCAGCTAATTACGGACATGGTGGACTGACCCATTGGCCAATAAATGGACATGGTGGACTGACCCATCAGCCAACTAATGGACTTGGTGGATTGGACTCACCAGCCGAAAACGGACATGGTGGATTGGACTTACCAGTTGATAACAAACATGGCGGATTGGACTCTCCAGCCGACAATGGACATGATGGAATGAACCATCAGCCAATAAATTGGACATGGCGGATTGGACTCGCCATACAATTACGAACATGGTGGATTGGACTCAGTAGCCGATAACGGATATGGCGGATTGGACTCGCCAGCCGGTAATGGACATGACAGACTAACTCATCTGCTAATAAATTGGACATGGCGGATTGGACTCGCCAGCCGATTACGGATATGGTGGACTGACCCATTAGCTAATAGATGGACATGGTGGACTGACCCATCAGTCAATTAATGGTCATGGTGGATTGGACTCACCAGCCGATGACGGACATGGTGGATTGGACTCACCAACCGATAACGAACATGGGGGATTGGACTCACCAGCCGATAACGGACATGGCGGATTGGACTCACGAGTCGATAACGAACATGGCGGATTGGGCTCGCCAGCCGATAATGGACATGATGGATTGATCCATCAGCCAATAAATTGGACATGGCGGATTGTACTCGCCAGCCAATTACGGACATGGTGGATTTGACTCCCCAGCCGATAACGCACATGGCGGATTGGACTCGCCAGCCGGGAATGGACTGACCCATCAGCCAATAAATTAGACATAGCGAATTGGACTCGCCAGCCAATTACGGACATGGTGGATTTGACTCACCACCCGATAACGGACATGGCGGATTGGACTCGCCAGCCGGTAATGGATATGATGGACTAACCCATCAGCCAATAAATTGGACATGGCGGATTGGACTTGCCAGCTAATTACGGACATGGTGGACTGACCCATTGGCCAATAAATGGACATGGTGGACTGACCCATCAGCCAACTAATGGACTTGGTGGATTGGACTCACCAGCCGAAAACAGACATGGTGGATTGGACTTACCAGTTGATAACAAACATGGCGGATTGGACTCTCCAGCCGATAATGGACATGATGGACTGAACGATCAGCCAATAAATTGGACATGGCGGATTGGACTCGCCATCCAATTACGAACATGGTGGATTGGACTCAGTAGCCGATAACGGATATGGCGGATTAGACTCGCCAGCCGGTAATGGACATGATGGACTAACCCATCTGCTAAGAAATTGGACATGGCGGATTGGACTCGCCAGCCGATTACGGATATGGTGGACTGACCCATTAGCTAATAGATGGACATGGTGGACTGACCCATCAGTCAATTAATGGTCATGGTGGATTGGACTCACCAACCGATGACGGACATGGTGGATTGGACTCACCAACCGATAACGAACATGGGGGATTGGACTCACCAGCCGATAACGGACATGGCGGATTGGACTCACGAGTCGATAACGGACATGGCGGATTAGACTCGCTAGCTGGTAATGGACATGATGGATCAGCAAAAAAAGTGCAACTCATCTAGCAAAGGCTTAAGGCAGCTCAGGATCGGCAGAAAAGTTATGCTAACACTCGAAAGAAGGACTTAGAATTCCAAGTTGGGAGTTCGTCTACCTTAAGACCTCACCTAAAAAGGGAGTGATCAGATTTAGATCATCAAGAAAGTTGAAGCCAAGATTTATAGGACCATTTCCAATTCTGGATCAAATCAGAAGTTGTGCATATAGATTAGCATTACCACCAAGCCTTGATGGTGTACACAATGTCTTTTATGTGTCAATGGTAAAGAAAGTGTGGCTACTGGGAAACGGTCCAAGACTGTGGGATCTTTATATATGTTTTCGTTAGAAATACTAGACATATTTTGCTAAATTGTGAGTAACACCTAGCCAGCTAGGCCCACAATGTTGTAAAAAATGGCGGGTCGTTATAGATGGTATCAGAGCCAAGTTTCCCAAAAGCTCACATCTTATGACTCAAGTACCTTGTTGAAGATTCCAATACTTATCTTTCTCCAATGGGGTATGTCATTAGTGAATTAGTGGACTCACTAACAAACCTAAGTAATCATTGAAAAAAATTTTAATGAACCATAAAGAAATAAATTTTAGATGGCAGGCACCCGAAGGAAGTCGAGCCAAGCTGCGTAGTCGGACACGAACGTGGAGAGTGTGTTAGGCCAAATTTTGACGGACATACAGGGACTAGCACAGGCTTCAGATAATACCAGTTCTGTGGTTCAGAACATAGCGCAACGCTTACCGAGATTGGGAACAAGGAATGGAGCTCCAAATTTGGCTGCGGGTCCTAGTAGCGTCCCAAATGGGGATCAGGGGAGCGCCCAAGAGCGGGTAGGGATAGCTGACCCAGGCGAGCTGGGGAACTTCCAAACCGAGAGCCACCGGTAGTCCGACAAGTGGTACTACCAGTTGGGGATGACAGTGATCGATACACTGTAGAAAAATTTCGGAAGAACGGAGCTTAGGTATTCATTGGAGGGACTGATCCAATGAAGGCGGAGAGCTGGATGCACATTGATTGGAAAGCATTTAGAGCTCTCTATGCCTCATCGCCATCAAGTGAGGTTGGCGATATGCATGCTTCAGGAGGAAGCATCTTATTGGTGGAAGTCTATGGAGAAGACTGCGTTCGATCAACAGGAAATTTCGTCCATTCCTTGGGTGGAATTTGTAACAGCTTTCAATGGACAATATTTTCCTAAGTCTGATGTCTAGAAGAAAGCACTGGAATTTGCCACTCTAACTCAGAGGGATGATTCAGTCTGAGTGTATGCAAAAATTTCTTTCAATTGGAGAGATTTACACCTAGGAGTCTGGCAACTGCCTAGGCCAGAGCAGACAAATTTTTCTGGGGGTTGAAGCCAGAATTGAGAAGTAGGGTTGCTACGGCACCAAGAGGCACTATAACTGAAGTGATTGAGGCAGCCACTACTCATGAGTTGGTGTACGACTATGTTCGTACAAAGAAACAGGGGAAGGCTACTATGCAACATAAGAATGCCAACCAAGGTAGTAACAAAAACCAGTTTGCAGAACACCAGCAGCAGAACTATGAATGGAATGTCGATGGGAACTGCAAGAAGGACGGGACACCTCCAGAACTATGTAAAAATTGCAACAAGATGCATTCAGGGCAATGCAGTGAGCCCCGTCGGTGCTACAACTGCGGAAGGACGGGACACTTGCAAAACGAATGTCGTAAGCCCCTGAAGCAACAATAGGAGCAACCTGAAAAGGAGAAGACACCAGCTCCTAATCGCTACCCAGCACCTGCAAAATCGGTGGACAAAGGGAAGGTGAAACATTTTGCAGTCGAAATTGAGGACGCTGTGGACAATGACCACATAGTTTGAGGTAAAATTCTGATTCAAAGTGTTAGTGTGGATGTTTTATTTGATTCGGGGTGTACACATTCGTTCCTATCATCCCGATTAGTTAAGAGTGTAGGACTCCAAACGTCTACATTACCCAAGACTTATAGGGTCACTACTACAACGGGAGATGGGGAAGTCACAACGTTAGGAGTGACTAACCTATCTTTGGATATACAAGGAAAACCCTATGTATGGAATTTCACTGTCTATGGGATAATAGGCTTTGATGTACTGTTGGGAATGGACTGGTTGTCTGCACACCAGGCTTTTCTCGACTGTAAAGGGAGGAGAGTGTTGACAAAACCTTGTCATTGTGAGATGGGGGTCATTTTCCAAGGGGCATGGAATGATCCATCATCTTGTATTGTGTCGGTTAGTGAGCAACTGAGTGGTTTGGTGAGGGTTGTAAAGCCTTTTCGGCAACTCTAGAGGAGTCTGAGTCCAAACCCAAAGAGTTGTCCATGATTTCGGTGGTAGCAGAATTTCCGAACGTATTTTTAGGTGAACTTCCAAGGTTACCTCCTAAGCGGGCGGTGGAGTTTGTCATTGACCTAGCACTTGGAGTATCACCAATTTCTAAAGCATCATACCGCATGGCTCCAGCAGAACTCAAGGTGTTAAAGAGTCAATTAGAAGAGCTGCTGCAGGCAGGCTTCATCCGACCAAGTACTTCACCCTAGGGAGCCCCTGTTGTTTTCGTAAAGAAGAAGGATGGCTCACTTTGATTGTGTATTGACTATCGCCAGCTCAATCAAGTGACAGTCAAGAATCGGTACCCCTTACCCAGGATTGATGATTTATTTGATCAGTTGAAAACAGCCGGAATATTCTCAAAAATAGACTTGCAATCCGGATATCATCAACTGCGGGTGAAGGAATCTGACATACAGAAAATGGCTTTCCGAACTCGATATGAACATTATGAGTTTTTGGTTATGCCTTTTGGTCTGACAAATGCACCAGCGACCTTTATGTCACTTATGAACACGGTGTTCCACGAATACTTGGATAAGTTTATTATTGTGTTTGTGGATGACATTCTGGTCTATTCAAATAATGAGGAGGACCATGGGAAACACTTGTGCATTGCTCTTCAAGTTTTGAGGGAGAATCAATTGTTCGCCAAGTTATCAAAGTGTGACTTCTGGCTGGAGGAGGTGAAATTCCTCAGACATGTTGTCTCAAAGGCGGGAGTCGTAGTGGATCCATCAAAAGTGAGAGCAGTTACTGATTCGCCACAACCCAAGTCTGTCACAGATATCCAAAGTTTCCTTGGACTAGCAGGTTACTATCGGAAGTTCATTAAAGATTTCTCCTTGGTGGCATCGCCAATGACTAAGCTTACACGCAAGGGAGTCAAGTTCGAACGGAGTAACAAGTGTGAGGAGACTTTTCAATCTTTGAAGAAGAGTTTAAATACTGCACCAGTTTTGACTATACCAAATGGCAATGAAGGATTTGTGGTCTACAGTGATGCATCTCTAGTGGGGTCAGGATGCATCCTTATGCAAGATGGTAAGGTGGTGGCTTACGCCTCTCGCCAATTGAAGATTCACGAGCAAAATTATGCAACCCATGACTTGGTACTGGCAGCAGTTGTGTTTGCTCTAAAAATTTGGAGACACTATTTGTACGGAGCTCAGTTCGAGGTTTTCACCGACCACCAAAGTTTGAAGTATATCTTCACCCAGAATGACCTTAACCTTTGACAGAGGCGGTGGATAGAATACTTGAAGGACTATGATTTCCAAATTTTATACCATCCGGGAAAAGCGAACGTTGTAGCCGACACGTTGAGTCGAAAGGGAAAGGTGGACAAGGGTCAACAACTAGCTAGACTTTAGACTATGTCAACTGAGGTGGTACCTATTAACCCGGTGGAACGAATGATAGGACTACTGGCAAACCTAGTTATCTCCAATGAATTGGTGAACCGAGTTAAGCTAACACAAATGGAAGATGAGAAGCTGAATGAAATGTTGGACAAAACTCCCGACATTGTAGCAGATTCCAACAGTGTAACCAGATTTAGAGGGAGGTTGTGTGTATCCAACAATGATGCATTAAATCGAGATATCCTGGAGGAAGCTCATCGTTCAAGGTTCTCAATACACCCTGGTGTAACAAAGATGTACCAGGACTTAAAACGAACCTACTGGTGGATTGGGATGAAGAGGGATGTAGTGGATTTTGTTTCCAAGTGTCAGACGTGCCAATTGATCAAAGCCCAACATCAACTACCCGGTGGATTATTACAATCTTTAGAGATACCTACCTGGAAATGGGAGCGTGTCACATGTGATTTTATTACTAAACTCCCAAGGACTTTGAAGAGACATGACTCTATATGGGTGGTTGTGGACCATTTGACTAAGGCAGCTCACTTTATCCCCACAAAATCAACGAGGACGGCGGAATACTTAGCAGAACTGTACATAAATATCATTGTCAAAAAGCTATGGGGAAGTTTTTGGGAAGTTTTCCAAAAAGCTATGGGGACCCAAATCAAGTTAAGTACAGCATATCACCCCCAAACTGATGGTCAGAGTGAGAGGACCAATCAAACCTTGGAGGATTTGTTGAGAGCTTGCATCCTCGACTGGGGAGGATATTGGGAGAAACACTTAGCCTGGGCTGAATTCACCTATAATAACTCTTACCATGCCAGTATAGGAATGGCACCCTTTGAAGCTTTATACGGTAGGCCTTGTTGATCTTCATGATGCTGGTTGGAGTCTACAGAGGTGGTTATCGTCGGGCCAGAGATGGTGAGAGAAGCAGCTGAAAAAGTGCAACTCATCCAGCAAAGGTTTCAGGCAGCTCAGGATTGGCAGAAAGTTATGCTGACACTCGAAGGAAGGACATAGAAATCCAAGTTGGGGAGTTCGTCTACTTTAAGACCTCACCTAAAAAGGGAGTGATCACATTTAGAACATCAGGGAAGTTGAAGCCAAGATTCATAAGACCATTTCTATTTCTGGATCGAATCGGAAGTTGTGCATATAGATTAGCATTACCACCAAGCCTTGATGGTGTACACAATGTCTTTCATGTGTCAATGCTAAAGAAATATGTACTAGATGAGAATCACATTATCACAAATTTTGCAGATTTAGAGCTACAATCGGATTTAACCTACAAGGAAAAACTGATTCGCATCTTGGCAAGGGAAACCAAGACACTCCGTAACAAGGAGATCCCTTTGGTAAAGGTATTATGGACAAATCAGGGATCAGAAGAAGCTACATGGGAGACTGAACATGAACAGGTAGCAGCATAAAATCCATGTAATTGTTGTAACATGAACTTATACCGGAGATGTACTTAATCATGAATATCCTATTAATGCTATGATATTTCAGGGATGAAATAATTCTAAGTTGGGGAGATTGTAAAAACCCGGAAAAAATAATAATAATAATGATAATAATAATAATAATGAGAATAATAATAATAAATACGTTCAACGCGGTGGGATCGAATGTTGGAAAAAAATTTTTTTTCCATACAAATTATTTACCGTCAACCGGTTAACTGTGAATTACCTGGTTAAGTGAAAAGTATTTTAACCGGTTAATTTTTGTTTAATAGGTCAAGCGGAATCAAACCGTTTAAACAATAAAGTGAATCATATCGATTACCCGATTACTCGATTAAGTGAAATACGGGCGAAGTAAGTTTTCACAAACCCTAGCCTTCATGACATTATATAAAGAGAAGGGGAGGGCGTCATCCACATAATTTCTCTTCAGACAAACGCCGGCTTCCAACTTCGCTCGGGTAATTCTTCTTCCTTTCCTCTTCTTACTTGCATAAATACACATGCTCAAATGGATAATAAGCATGTTTAGATAATAAGCATGATAAACATAAAATTAAAATCAGAAATCAACGAAGAGATGGGGAACACTAGGAGGTCATCCTGATGTTTTGCAGCAGCAACAATGCCATCTTCCATCCTTGTGAGTTGGGTTGACGTGCTGTGTGAGATCCCTCAACTTAGTCCCACATTTAATACCTACTGGGAGAAGATCCTGTTTATAAGTGGGAATGGACTAGAGATCTTTAACTTCCGGGGTACCCATTTTAAAGAAATGACTTAGCCCATTACGTTGCACTTTGGGCTGGGTCGTTACAAATGGTATCAGAGCCGACCTGATTCCGTGTTAGATGGTGGGATGGACTAGGGACGTTGGCTAGGCTGCCGGTCACGGGCCAAAAAAGGTCACGGGCTGGGGATAGCAATGGGCCAAGACTAGAAACGTTGACTAGGCTGCCGGTCACGGGCCAGAAAGGACGTGTGCTGGGGCTAGCAACGGGCCAAGAATAGGCATTTCGGGGACGAAATTTCCTAAGGTGGGTGGATTGTGAGATCCCTCAACTTAGTCCCACATTTAATACCTACTGGGAGAAGATCCTGTTTATAAGTGGGAATGGACTAGAGATCTTTAACTTCCGGGGTACCCATTTTAAAGAAATGACTTAGCCCATTACGTTGCACTTTGGGCTGGGTCGTTACATGCTGGAAGTAGGGAGTGCTCCCGGTGGTGCTGCTGGCCGGACGGAGTCGCCTTGGGTGGCCGAGTCAGACCGTCGAGGAGGGATGCAAATCAGGAACGTGAAGGGAGACCAGGTCAGTGTTGCCATGGGTGGTGTTGCTGGCGAGACGTGGATCCGCCATGGAAAGTGCAGACTGGTCGTCACCTGGGGTGGTGCTGGTCGTCACCTTGATGGGGCAGGACATGGTTGCCATGGCTGCTGGTTGGCCACCATGAATGGTAAATTAAGGTCCCCATGTAGGATGTAGTCCGAGTTCCATGAGATAGCAGCGGCTAAAGATTGGATTTTGGGGGTTTTCCAATCGGATCAGTGGGGTAGATAGAAGATGGGGTCTGAAATTGGGTGGAAGGAAAAGAAGACATGCTGGTTTTGGGTGCGAAGAGGAAGAAGGTATGGGAAAGAGAAGGACGTCGGGGAAGAAGAATGACAGTTTTGTAAATATGGGATGACTTGATACGGTCGAGTTAAAAATAAATTACAAATAACTGTACTAGTGACATCCTTAAATTATGATAATACAAATCAGTTTAAGAATATACTAATACTAGTACTTAAGTATTGAGTATGGTTAATAATTAAATTATTAACTGGTAAATGAAGGTTTTATTTGGGATATTTAATTGGAAATGTGAAAAAAAGGACTTAATTGATTATATCACATTGATAATAAATTATGTAACGACCCGCCATTTTTCATGATAATATTGTGGGCCTAACTGGCTAGGTGTTACTCAAAATTAAAGCAATTATGTCCCAAGCAATTATGTCAAACATTATTAGAAATCATAACTTATAATAAAATCCCACAGTCTTGGACCGTTTCCCAGCAGCCACACTTATTCCTCAATTAAATAACAAAAGAGAAGTCCTCATATTACTTTGCTCCATGCTCTAGTTGTCAATCATCTAATCTCGTATCTGCACACCTGCGGAGGCAATTCCGCGTTAGTGATTACAACACTAAGTAGTATAATAGATAAAACAAACAAGTACATTCCACCATTTTCATATATTTATTTTAATATGTGGTGGAGCGATTCCGCTATACTCCAAAACAATGCGGAGGAGGTGTCCGCTGTGATCCGCACACCCCGGCCGTAGCCTTTTTATGGGGAGGCTACCACTACCGTCTCCAGTGCCAGTGCCTCGCACACCCCGGCCGTAGCCTTTTTGTGGGGTAGCTATCACTGCACTCGGGTGATTGCTATGCCCCGTTTGTGGGGAAGCTCTCACTACCAATTCTAGTGCCAGTGCCTCGCACACCCCGGCCGTAGCCTTTTTATGGGGAGGCTATCACTGCACTCCAGTGCCAATGCCTTGCACACCCCGGCCGTAGCCTTTTGTGGGGCGGCTATCCGCACTCAGGTGATCGCTATGCCCGTTTGTGGGGAAGCTCTACTGCCAACTCTAGTGCCAGTGCCTCACACACCCCGGCCGTAGCCTTTTTATGGGGCGGCTATCACTGCACTCAGTGCCAGTGCTCACACACCCCGGCCGTAGCCTTTTTGGGGCGGCATCACTCTAGTGCGATGGAGATCGCTGTGCCTCACTCACCCCGGCCGTAGCCTTTTTATGGGGCGGCTATCACTACTCCAAAACAATATCGATGCATTACAAGATTCACACACATAACACGACCCAGTGTCGGACTGAGTCAATTCTTTAACCCCGGTTGCACTTCGTGCATGGTGGTCGAATCTGGGCTCAGGCCGACCTAGGCTACCAACAAGGAAAATACGATGTTCTACCTATTATACGTACCTGACTTGCGGGTTCGTCCGACTGTAATCCGCTAACCCTAATATGAACGGGGCATAAAATTATACATTAGTATAATTTTACTCGCGTCGAAAATGCATGCAACTAAATATTTAATATATGCCACATTAATTAATTTATTTAATTCGATAAGGTTCAACACTTCTTTATTTAATTAATTATGCTATCGCGTAATTTCTACGCGATTATCTTTTATTGATCCATTATTTTACTTTACGAATTTATTATAAGAATAATCGTTTTATTTATCAAATATAACTTTTATATGATAAAGGTGAAGTCTCTATTAAATATTCCTCATAACCCTTCAATTTAAGTTAATTGCTTTTAATCAGCCGATTAATTAATTACCGTTTATCGTGATCGAAATTTATTAATTTCATGTAATAATTTATAAATTTATTATTTTGACCACTTAACTCATATTCCTTTAAATTAATTATTTCAATGATTTTAACACGAGTTGGTATTATTATTATGATTTTTAACTCAACCCATATCGAGTCAACCCGAAATTACAAAACTGCCATTCTTCTTCTTCTTCTACTTCTTCTTCTTCCCGTCACTATTCTTCTCTTCACCCAAAACCAGCACCAAGCTCTTCTCTTTCGACCAAAATCTAGATCCTATCCTTCACCCATTGTCTCCCTTTCCTAGCAACCAAATTAGCAGCAACAATCAAAGGGCGACTGCACCACCACAGCGACGAACCAGCAGCCATGGCGACATCGACCTGCTGCTATGGCGACTCAGACGTGGCCAGCAGCACCGCCCCACGCGTCCCCTTCTTCCCGCACAACAACCCAACGCCCAGAAGAAGAGAAACACTACCCTACAGCGTGGTATATGCAACTGGTCGTGACACAAACGCCATGGTGCTGTTGCTGCAATTCAGCAGGACGTGCTACCATCCTTGGCAATTTCAGCAGGACGTGCTACCATTCTTGGCTGTAAATTCTATGAAATCTCACCTTTAATTACTACAACATGAGTAAGGACGTTGATGCAGCAACTGATTAGCAAAAGATTATGACTTGTTGCTGTAATTAATCACAAACACACAAGAATTGCTGCACGGCAGCAACTTATGTTCGTGGGTGAATTCCTGGTTCTAATCCAGTTACATCCTCCCTTTTTCTTGTTGATTTCAGGTCTTAGTTTCCATGATTATCTTGTATTATAATCTTTGATCATATGTATGCATGCAAACTAAGAAGAAGAGAGGAAGAAACTTACCAAAACAATGGGGAAGCCGGCGTTTGTCCAAGGAGCTTATGTGCATGACGCCCCCCTCCTTCTCCTTATAAAATGAAAGAAGGCCTAGGGTTTATGAAAACACACTTCGTTGCCGGGTAAATGGGTAAGTGATACGGTTCACTTTACTAGTTTAAACGGTTAAATGGTATGGTTTACTTAACCGGGTAAAAATACTTAACCGGTTAACTAATACTTTCCACTTGACCGGGTAATTGATAATTAACCGGGTAGCGGGTAAATAATTTAAATAAATTCATGGATACCAACGTTCGATCCCACCGCGTCGAATATATACATATATATATATATATATATATATATATATATTTTTTTTCCGGGTCTTTACAATCTCCCCAACTTAGAACTATTTCGTCCCCGAAATATCATAGCATAAATTTGATTTACATAGATTTTATGCTACAAACAAGCTAGGATATTTTCTGGCCATTTCCTGTTCAGTCTCCCATGTCGCTTCTTCTGATCCCTGATTTCTCCATAATACCTTTACCAAAGGGATCTCCTTGCTACGGAGTGTCTTTGTTTCCCTTGCCAAGATTCGAATCGGTTTTTCCTCGTAGGTTAAATCCGACTGTAGCTCTAAATCTGCAAAATTTGTGATAATGTGATTCTCATCTCGTACATATTTCTTTAGCATTGACACATGAAAGACATTGTGTACACCATCAAGGCTTGGTGGTAATGCTAATCTATATGCACAACTTCCGATTCGATCCAAAATTGGAAATGGTCCTATGAATCTTGGCTTCAACTTCCCTGATGTTCTAAATCTGATCACTCCCTTTTTAGGTGAGGTCTTAAGGTAGACGAACTCCCCAACTTGGAATTCTAAGTCCTTCCTTCGAGTATCAGCATAACTTTTCTGCCGATCCTGAGCTGCCTTAAGCCTTTGCTGGATGAGTTGCACCTTTTCAGCTGCTTCTCTCACCATCTCTGGCCCGACTATAACCATCTCTGTAGACTCCAACCAGCATGATGGAGATCGACAAGGCCTACCGTATAAGGCTTCAAACGGTGCCATTCCTATACTGGCTTGGTAAGAGTTATTATAGGTGAATTCAGCCAAGGCTAAGTGTTTCTCCCAATCTCCTCCCCAGTCGAGGATGCAAGCTCTCAACAAATCCTCCAAGGTTTGATTGGTCCTCTCACTCTGACCATCAGTTTGGGGGTGATATGCTGTACTTAACTTGATTTGGGTCCCCATAGCTTTTTGGAAAACTTCCCAAAAATGTGACGTGAATAGGGGATCTCTGTCAGAGACTATCTCCTTTGGAATTCCATGCAGCCTGACAATGTTATTTATGTACAGTTCTGCTAAGTATTCCGCCGTCCTTGTTGATTTTGTGGGGATAAAATGAGCTGCCTTAGTCAAACGGTCCACAACTACCCATATAGAGTCATGTCTCTTCAAAGTCCTTGGGAGTTTAGTAATAAAATCACATGTGACACGCTCCCATTTCCAGGTAGGTATCTCCAAAGGTTGTAATAATCCACCGGGTAGTTGATG
Source organism: Piper betle (assembly GCA_033002965.1). Lineage (NCBI taxonomy): Eukaryota > Viridiplantae > Streptophyta > Magnoliopsida > Piperales > Piperaceae > Piper > Piper betle. The sequence continues at coordinate 157,521 of JAURVB010013270.1, read as the reverse complement.
TTGGGCTTTGATCAATTGGCACGTCTGACACTTGGAAACAAAATCCACCACATCCCTCTTCATTCCAACCCACCAGTAGGTTCGTTTCAAGTCCTGGTACATCTTTGTAACACCAGGGTGTATTGAGAACCTTGAACGATGAGCTTCTTTTAGAATATCTCGTTTTAATGCATCATTGTTGGGTACACACAATCTCCCTCTAAATCTGATTACACTGTTGGAATCTGCTACAATGTTGGGAGTTTTGTCCAACATTTCATTGAGCTTCTCATCTTCCATTTGTGTTAGCTTAACTCGGTCCACCAATTCATTGGAGATAACCAGGTTTGCCAGTAGTCCTGTCATACGTTCCACCGGGTTAATAGCTACCACCTCAGCTGACATAGCCCAAAGTCTAGCTAGTTGTTGACCCTTGTCCACCTTGCCCTTCCGACTCAACGCGTCGGCTACAACGTTTGCTTTTCCCGGATGGTATAAAATTTGGAAATCATAGTCCTTCAAGTATTCCATCCACCGTCTCTGTCGAAGGTTAAGGTCATTCTGGGTGAAGATATACTTCAAACTTTGATGGTCGGTGAAAACTTCGAACTGGGCTCCGTACAAGTAATGCCTCCAAATCTTTAGGGCAAAAACCACTGCTGCCAGTTCCAAGTCATGGGTTGCATAATTTTGCTCGTGAATCTTCAATTGGCGAGAGGCGTAAGCCACCACTTTACCATCTTGCATAAGGACACATCCTAACCCCACTAGAGATGCATCACTGAAGACCACGAATCCTTCATTGCCATTTGGTATAGTCAAAACTGGTGCAGTAGTTAAACTCTTCTTCAAAGATTGGAAACTCTCCTCACACTTGTTACTCCATTCGAACTTAACCCCCTTGCGTGTAAGCTTAGTCATTGGCGATGCCACCAAGGAGAAATCTTTAATGAACTTCCGATAGTAACCTGCTAGTCCAAGGAAACTTCGGATATCTGTGACTGACTTGGGTTGTGGCCAATCAGTAACTGCTCTCACTTTTGATGGATCCACAGCGACTCCCGCCTTTGAGACAACATGTCCGAGGAAGTTCACCTCCTTCAGCCAGAAGTCACACTTTGATAATTTGGCGAACAGTTGATTATCTCTCAAAACTTGAAGAGCAATGGACAAGTGTTTCCCATGGTCCTCCTCATTATTTGAATAGACCAGAATGTCGTCCACAAACACAATAATAAACTTATCCAAGTATTCGTGGAACACCGTGTTCATAAGTGACATAAAAGCCGCTGGTGCATTTGTCAGACCAAAAGGCATAACCAGAAACTCATAATGTCCATAGCGAGTTCGGAAAGCCGTTTTCTGTATGTCAGATTCCTTCACCCGCAGTTGATGATATCCGGACCGCAAGTCTATTTTTGAGAATATTCCGGCTGTTTTCAACTGATCAAATAAATCATCAATCCTCGGTAAGGGGTACCGATTCTTGACTGTCACTTGATTGAGCTGGCGATAGTCAACACACAATCGAAGTGAGCCATCCTTCTTCTTTACAAAAAGAACAGGGGCTCCCCAGGGTGAAGTACTTGGTCGTATGAAGCCTGCCTGCAGCAGCTCTTCTAATTGACTTTTTAACTCCTTGAGTTCTGCTGGAGCCATGCGGTATGGTGCTTTAGAAATTGGTGATACTCCCGGTGCTAGGTCAATGACAAACTCCACTGCCCGCTTAGGAGGTAACCCTGGAAGTTCACTTGGAAATACGTCCGGAAATTCTGCTACCACCGGAATCATGGACAACTCTCTGGGTTTGGACTCAGACTCTTCTAGAGTTGCCGAAAAGACTTTACAACCCTCACCAAACCACTCAGTTGCCTCACTAACCAACACAATACAAGAGGATGAATCATTCCATGACCCTTGGAAAATGACCCCCATCTCACAATTACAAGGTTTAGTCAACACTCTCCTCCCTTTACAGTCGAGGAAAGCCTGGTGTGCAGACAACCAGTCCATTCCCAATAGTACATCAAAGCCTATTATCCCATAGACAATGAAATTCCATACATAGGGTTTCCCTTGTATATCCAAGGATAGGTTAGTCACTCCTAACGTTGTGACTTCCCCGTCTCCCGTTGCAGTAGTGACCCTATAAGTCTTAGGTAATGTAGACGTTTGGAGTCCCAAACTCTTAACTAATCGGGATGATAGGAATGAATGTGTACACCCCGAATCAAATAAAACATCCACACTAACACTTTGAATCAGGATTTTACCTCGAACTGTGTGGTCCTCGTTCTCAGCGTCCTCGACGTCGACTGCAAAAAGTTTCGCCTTCCCTTTGTCCACTGGTTTTGCAGGTGCTGGGTAGCGATTAGGAGCTGGTGTCTTCTCCTTTTCAGGTTGCTCCTGTTGTTGCTTCAAGGGCTGACGACAATCGCTTTGTAAGTGTCCCATCCTTCCGCAATTGTAGCACCGACGGGGCTCCCTGCATAGCCCTGAATGCATTTTGTTGCAATTTTTACATAGTCGATACGGAATCTCCTGAAACTTCCTTTTTCGGTTCCCATCGACATTCCGTTGATAGTTCTGCTGCTGGTGTTCTTCAGACCTGTTTTTGCTACTCCCCTGGTTGGCATTCTTATGTTGTATAGTAGCCTTCCCTTGTTTCTGTGCACGGACATAGTCGTACACCAACTCATGAGTAGTGGCTGCTTCAATCACTTCAGTTATAGTGCCTCTTGGCGCTGTAGCAACCCTACTCCTCAATTCGGGCTTCAACCCCCAGAAAAATTTGTCTGCTCTGGCCCGGGCAGTTGCCAGACTCCCAGGTGCAAATCTCTCCAATTGCAAGAAATTTTTGGCATACTCTCGGACTGAATCATCCTTCTGAGTTAGAGTGGCAAATTCCAGTGCTTTCTTCTGAACAACAGACTCAGGAAAATATTGTCCATTGAAAGCTGTTACAAATTCCGCCCAAGGAATGGACGAAATCTCCCGTTGATGGAACACAGTCTTCTCCATGGACTTCCACCAATATGATGCTTCCTCCTGAAGCATGCATGTCGCCAACCGTACTTGATGGCGATGAGGCACAGAGAGAGCTCTAAATGCTTTCTCAATAATGTCCAACCAGCTCTCCGCCTTCATTGGATCAGTTCCCCCAATGAATACCTCAGCTCCGTTCTTCCGAAATTTTTCTACAGTGTATCGATCACTGTCATCCCCAACTGGCAGTACCACTTGTCGGACTACCGGTGGCACCGGGTTTGGAAGTTCTCCTCGCTCGCCCGGGTCAGCCATTCCTACCCGCTCTTGGGCGCTCCCCTGATTCCCATTTGGGACGTTACTAGGACCCGCAGCCGAATTTGGAGCTCCATTCCCCATTACCAATCCCGGTAACCTCTGCACCATGTTCTGAACCACAGAACTGGTATTTTCTGAAGCCTGCGCTAGTCCCTGTATGGCCGTCAAAATTTGGCCTAACACACTCTCCATGTTTGTGTCCGACTGCGCAGCTTGACTCGACTTCCTTCGGGTGCCTGCCATCTAAAATTTATTCGTTATGTTATAGAAAAAAAATTTTTTTTTTTCCTAATGACGGAGAAAGATAGATATTGGACTCTTCAACAAGGTACTTGAGTCATAAGATGTGAGCTTTTGGGAAACTTGGCTCTGATACCACCTGTAACGACCCGCCATTTTTCATGATAATATTGTGGGCCTAACTGGCTAGGTGTTACTCAAAATTAAAGCAATTATGTCACAAGCAATTATGTCAAACATTATTAGAAATCATAACTTATAATAAAATCCCACAGTCTTGGACCGTTTCCCAGCAGCCACACTTATTCCTCAATTAAATAACAAAAAGGAGTCCTCATATTACTTTGCTCCATGCTCTAGTTGTCAATCATCTAATCTCGGATCTGCACACCTGCGGAGGCAATTCCGCGTTAGTGATTACAACACTAAGTAGTATAATAGATAAAACAAACAAGTACATTCCACCATTTTCATATATTTATTTTAATATGCGGTGGAGCGATTCCGCTATACTCCAAAACAATGCGGAGGAGGTGTCCGCTGTGATCCGCACACCCCGGCCGTAGCCTTTTTATGGGGAGGCTACCACTACCGTCTCCAGTGCCAGTGCCTCGCACACCCCGGCCGTAGCCTTTTTGTGGGGTAGCTATCACTGCACTCGGGTGATTGCTATGCCCCGTTTGTGGGGAAGCTCTCACTACCAATTCTAGTGCCAGTGCCTCGCACACCCCGGCCGTAGCCTTTTTATGGGGAGGCTATCACTGCACTCCAGTGCCAATGCCTTGCACACCCCGGCCGTAGCCTTTTTGTGGGGCGGCTATCACTGCACTCAGGTGATCGCTATGCCCCGTTTGTGGGGAAGCTCTCACTGCCAACTCTAGTGCCAGTGCCTCACACACCCCGGCCGTAGCCTTTTTATGGGGCGGCTATCACTGCACTCAGTGCCAGTGCCTCACACACCCCGGCCGTAGCCTTTTTATGGGGCGGCAATCACTGCACTCTAGTGCGATGGAGGAATCGCTGTGCCTCACTCACCCCGGCCGTAGCCTTTTTATGGGGCGGCTATCACTACTCCAAAACAATATCGATGCATCACAAGATTCACACACATAACACGACCCAGTGTCGGACTGAGTCAATTCTTTAACCCCGGTTGCACTTCGTGCATGGTGGTCGAATCTGGGCTCAGGCCGACCTAGGCTACCAACAAGGAAAATACGATGTTCTACCTATTATACGTACCTGACTTGCGGGTTCGTCCGACTGTAATCCGCTAACCCTAATATGAACGGGGCATAAAATTATACATTAGTATAATTTTACTCGCGTCGAAAATGCATGCAACTAAATATTTAATATATGCCACATTAATTAATTTATTTAATTCGATAAGGTTCAACACTTCTTTATTTAATTAATTATGCTATCGCGTAATTTCTACGCGATTATCTTTTATTGATCCATTATTTTACTTTACGAATTTATTATAAGAATAATCGTTTTATTTATCAAATATAACTTTTATATGATAAAGGTGAAGTCTCTATTAAATATTCCTCATAACCCTTCAATTTAAGTTAATTGCTTTTAATCAGCCGATTAATTAATTACCGTTTATCGTGATCGAAATTTATTAATTTCATGTAATAATTTATAAATTTATTATTTTGACCACTTAACTCATATTCCTTTAAATTAATTATTTCAATGATTTTAACACGAGTTGGTATTATTATTATGATTTTTAACTCAACCCATATCGAGTCAACCCGAAATTACAAAACTGCCATTCTTCTTCTTCTTCTTCTTCTTCTTCCCGTCACCATTCTTCTCTTCACCCAAAACCAGCACCAAGCTCTTCTCTTTCGACCAAAATCTAGATCCTATCCTTCACCCATTGTCTCCCTTTCCTAGCAACCAAATTAGCAGCAACAATCAAAGGGCGACTGCACCACCACAGCGACGAACCAGCAGCCATGGCGACCTCGACCTGCTGCTATGGCGACTCAGACGTGGCCAGCAGCACCGCCCCACGCGTCCCCTTCTTCCCGCACAACAACCCAACGCCCAGAAGAAGAGAAACACTACCCTACAGCGTGGTATATGCAACTGGTCGTGACACAAACGCCATGGTGCTGTTGCTGCAATTCAGCAGGACGTGCTACCATCCTTGGCAATTTCAGCAGGACGTGCTACCATTCTTGGCTGTAAATTCTATGAAATCTCACCTTTAATTACTACAACATGAGTAAGGACGTTGATGCAGCAACTGATTAGCAAAAGATTATGACTTGTTGCTGTAATTAATCACAAACACACAAGAATTGCTGCACGGCAGCAACTTATGTTCGTGGGTGAATTCCTGGTTCTAATCCAGTTACATCCTCCCTTTTTCTTGTTGATTTCAGGTCTTAGTTTCCATGATTATCTTGTATTATAATCTTTGATCATATGTATGCATGCAAACTAAGAAGAAGAGAGGAAGAAACTTACCAAAACAATGGGGAAGCCGGCGTTTGTCCAAGGAGCTTATGTGCATGACGCCCCCCCCTCCTTCTCCTTATAAAATGAAAGAAGGCCTAGGGTTTATGAAAACACACTTCGTTGCCGGGTAAATGGGTAAGTGATACGGTTCACTTTACTAGTTTAAACGGTTAAATGGTATGGTTTACTTAACCGGGTAAAAATACTTAACCGGTTAACTAATACTTTCCACTTGACCGGGTAATTGATAATTAACCGGGTAGCGAGTAAATAATTTAAATAAATTCATGGATACCAACGTTCGATCCCACCGCGTCGAATATATACATATATATATATATTTATTTATTTATTTATTTTTTTCCGGGTCTTTACAAATTATCATTGGACTTACTGGAAATTAAATAATTAATGAAGTCCAACATGATATATTTTATATCTTCAAAATGGATAGTTATACTAGTCATGTAATTGCATGTAGGTTCATGTAAATAAAATTATACTAATGTATAATTTTATGCCCTCATTCAGATTAGGGTTAGCGGATCACAATCAGACGAAATCACAAGTCAAGTACGTATAATAGGTAGAACATCGAACTTTCCTTGTTGGTAGCCTAAGTCGGCCTGAGCCCAGATTCAACCACCATGCACCGAGTGCAACCGGGGTCAAAGAATTGACTCAGTCCGACACGGGGTCGTATTATGCGCGTAAATTGTGTAATGCATCGACATTATTTTAGAGTAGTGATAGCCGCCCCATAAAAAGGCTACGGCCGGGGTGAGCAAGGCACAACGATTCCTCCATCGCACTGGAGTGCAGTGATAGCCTCCCCATAAAAAGGCTATGGCCGGGGTGTGTGAGACATTGGTACTAGAATTGGTAGTGAGAGCTTCCCCACAAACGGGGCGTAGCAATCACCTGAGTGCAGTGATAGCTTCTTCATAAAAAGACTACAGCCGGGGTGTGCAAGGCACTGGCACTGGAGTGCAGTGATAGCCTCCCCATAAAAAGGCTACGGCTGGGGTGTGTGAGGCACTGGCACTAGAATTTGTAGTGAGAGCTTCCCCACAAACGGGGCGTAGCAATCACTTGAGTATAGTGATAACTTCCCTACAAAAAGGCTACGGCCGGGGTGTGCGAGGCACTGGCACTGGAGATGGCAGTGATAGCCTCCCCACAAAAGGGCTACGGCCGGGGTGTGCAGATCACAGCGGATACCTCCTCCGCATTGTTTTGGAGTATAGTAGAATCGCTCCACCGCATATTAAAATGAACATAAGGGAAATAGTGGAATGTACTTGACTTGTTTTATCTATTATACTACATAGTGTTGTAATCACTAACGCGGAATTGCCTCCGCAGGTGTGCAGATACGAAATTAGGTGATTGACAACCAGAGCATGGAGCAAAATAAATATGGGGACTCCTTTTTTTTTTTATTTTAGAAATAAGTGTGGCTACTGGGAAACGGTCAAGACTGTGGGATCTTTATATATGTGTTTGTTAGAAATGCTAGACATATTTGCTAAATTGTGAGTAACACCTAGCCAGCTAGGCCCACAATGTTGAGAAAAATGGCGGGTCCTTACAATGCCATAGTGTCAAACACTCATATAGCTAATGATATCCACAAGAATGCCTCTTCTGTCTCCAACTTTCCAAAGTAAGGTCGTCTACCATTCTTCACGAACCTCTCGTACTGCCACAGTTCCAATTTTTGTTTATCCACTGATCTGTTCGATCCTTCTCCTTGCTCACACCGGGGAAATTGTGGTCCCGTACCTGCTAGTACACTGTCAAATCTTGCAGCTCCACTTTCGCCTGCAGTCTGGCCGCTACCTACTGCTACGGTTCCACTAATGTCTGGTCTCATCCTGGCCTGAAGTAGGGCAAATAGAGGAGCTGTCATTGGAGTAGCCCTTTGTTGCAGTGGTGGAGGAGGAGGCGGCAGCAGAGGGTTTGCGGAAACTGCTGGCTCTCCCCGTGCCTCTTCACCCACTGCTGGTCTCTTCTCAGTTCTAGCCAAAGAAAGAGCTATCTGCCTAAGCTCTCTCCTGAATTCCTCTTGGTCTTGCTGCATTTGTCTCCTAAATTCTTCCTGACTTTGTTACATTTGTATCTAAGCTTCTGCCAACCTGGCGATCGATGCGTCTCTCTCCTATCGACTACTTCTAGTGCGGTAACTGTCACGACCACTATCTCGGTCCCAGCGACTATCTCGGTCATGGCGACTGTCTCGATGATGGCTCTCACTACGTCGGCTAGCTGAAACTTGCACACTGACCTCTACTGGTGGCATGGCAGTCCAAGGTTGACTAGAGGCGGCGTCACTATGAACATGGCTAGGACTGTCCTGTCTGGCCAATGGAGGCGATGGGGTCCTGATCTGCATCCGGCAAGTCTGTGTCACCATCTTGCTACAAATTTCTGATCTGATCTGTTCTGTCACACCACTAACTCGTAAGAAAATCTATGAACCAAAACATAAAGACAGAAAAATACTTGTCGGTACAGCTCGGAGCAGCTTCGGCACACATGTAACCTGTAACACATCCACCATCTTAATCAACCAAGGTTAGCCCTAATACCATTATTGTAACACCCCGCTTCAGCTCACCCGTGAACCGACCCGAAAATGTCACCGGCGACTGAACCGTTCGCTAATGTACTGGTTCGGTTAAGCCGACCCGAATCTGCCCTCAGCATCTTAAGATGGGGATGCAACCATGAAATGCACGAATTGGAACAATTGGGTTCTAACGTAGTCCTACATGCATGCTATGATATGCAAGCAAAACAAAACCATTCAACAAGCAAGAAATTTAAATAAAAATTCATTAATTTTTACAAAAAAATAGATAGAATCTCTCCTATAAGTGCAATAGGGGCCAACATGTCCACAACAAGAATATATAAATATTTTATCAAAATACGATAAAACATAAAAATCTACCATGGCATTCAGTCATTATCTCTTTCATTTCAGTTGAGCCGAGCCAAAACTCCAAACTCACGACTCATTCACATTTATCCGTTCGTCTCATACGAAGCAATTTATCAAGACAAAAACTTCTTAATTATCATTCACACAGCATTAACACACCATCCTTATACATTACACGCAGCAGGTACATGTGTGCGCGGTTCCATGCTGCTCCTCCGCTGTCTCGACAGCTTTCATCCCTCGCATTTCTCACCTACATATATATAGAAAAATCGTCAGTAACGAGTGTTACCGGCCTTGAAAATAACTAATATCAATCTGGCACAGGAGAGAAAACTCTCCTGTTGAATGAAAACCATATACTTCCTCAAGAACACTCATCAGGGCACATATGAGAGCCGTCGTCATCGGACCGCCGCCCTCGGGTCGACAACGTCCCCATTTCTTTCACATTCTCATACCTTGGTCATTTCTCTATCGCTTCTCACATCAAATCTCATTCCTTTTCGCCCTCTACACCTTCCATATTACTCCTGGCCTTCAGCGCAAAGGCCGAGCACTCTCAGGTAGTCACCTTTAGTACCCTTTGAACCACAAGTCTAGACATGCGCTGCATTGCAGTACCCATAAACCTCCACACTTCTCCGGGTTTGAGGAACTCAAAGGTGGAGTTGTCCGGATCCTTCGGGAAGGAAGTGGGTTCTCCCAAGCTCCAGAGCCCGCTCTTCCGTGCACACGCCCTATCTGAAGCTGTGGCCGTCAGTAACCCTCATTCCATCTCTCTCAAACTCAAAACTATACTTATATAGGCCTACGTTGGGATTTATACAATAGGCCCGAAGGCAACTAGTGGTGGATCTTAATTTCGAAAACTAACTCGAGGGATCTCATCCTTGAGGGTTATTAATCTAAAAAACTGTTGGCTAAATGGCCCGAGTTAAGTGCGATCCGATAAAACGCCACTTAACTCATCCTGCACATGATAAATCAAATACACAATAGAATAGCATAAAACAGAGAACGAGTCCTAAACGGACCTGGTAGAAGCTCCAAGCGTGTCCTCGTACCTAGGCGGCGAGCTCCTACTCCGTACCTACACATCAAAACTAAATACTAACGCCCGCTCATGATCCAGTCATACATCCTATATCACACATACATCCATCACGCACCAATCAATACACATCAACCTATGTCAATTCTAGCAAGTCTACTTAGGCTAGTTTGCATTAGATCATGATCATTACCTAGTTAGCCTAATTAGTTTCTTAGCCTCCATTTTTAAAACCACTCAATCAAACAAATTTCATATTTTATCCTTAATCAATTCTACATTTATATATATAATTATAACACGCAATTCACCAATCCTAGCATGCAATTCTAATAATCAATACTTTTAAATAATTAAGTTAGACTAAATTATACCTCACGGGATTCGTGGCTCAAATTCGACATCCTATGGCGTCTGAAGTTCGATAGGGTTCGATCGGAGGGATTCGGCGAAAGATCACGTGATTTCCGACGAATTTCGATGAATCTAATTTTCCGGCGACTTCTGGCTGTTTTCCGGCAACTGTCCCGGTGGTTTTCTGGCTACTATTCCGGCATGGTAATCGGGGTAAGGGTTAGCACCGGCTCAGCGAGCTCATCCCAATGGTGGTGACAGCAAGGATGGCTGCGGCGGCGATGACCGCCGGCTGCGGTGTCGAGTTCGCTCGGGGCGGTCGGGCATTCCGATCAGGCCCACAGCCAGCTTCAACGGCGGGGTTAGGTATGGGGGAAACATCGGGGAGGTCAAGGGGGTGGTCATCGGGGTCACGGCAGTGGCGGCATGGCCCTGACGGCGGTGAATCGACAAGGGGAGTGTCGCGGCTTGTGGGGCGATTCCGGCGTCGTGGCTGCGAGACGGTGTCCGAGGTGGGTCGTGGGGGCATGGCGGGGCAGGGCGGGGCGGCATTGATAGGCGGCAGTGTGGCATCGGCGGCGGTGGCGGTGGCTTGGGTTTGGTGTGAGGAAGGTGTCAGGAGGGAGAAAAACACCTCCAATGGCAAACTCGTAAATAAGTATTGACTCGATTTGTACTCGAGTCAAAATAATAACTAGTTTGTAATAAATCCTAAAAAATCTAGAAAAATATGGAAAAATCCCATAAAATAGAACAAACACAACAACATCCAAATGACATGCTCTATAACTAATAACCCACCCGAATATGATCCAACGCGTCCCAATGCGTTATTTGGCCTAAAACTATTTCTACGATCAAACATATAAAAAGAAAGATACTGCATACTTTCATATATTATGATAACTCATCTCTCACCATCTTCTCGATGTTATCATCATATCTTCAGGTACACCAGACTCTCATCGCTCATAACTCACGGCTAGCCTCGACTCAGCACGTGGTTCATGAAACTGACTTGACTCGAACAACGATTTAACCGACTAGTTCGGTAATGTAAAACTCTGATTTGGGTCACGGGTTTGACACCCACTCTGCTTGACTCCTTGCGTGTTGAATTTAATCATGTTTTATATATAGGATGGCATCGGCAGTGTTTTATTGTATCCCTCTGATGCTCGGCCATTTAGATGTGTTTTCTACGCATGGTTAATAAAACTACAAGGATGTGAAACCTTGTTGGTTTTCGAATTGAAGCTCTAGAAATGTATGATACATGCCTCTTCCTTAAGCTTATTATATAAGTACGCACATTTTAATGGATTTAACGAATAAGAGAGTGAGTGGTGCAGTGATATGTATCGATCGCACTAGTACTCATTAAAACCCTGAGGTAGTGCGGTGTATGAGGGTACTGTGTAATAGAGCACATTTCCAGAATTATGGCACTAACTTAACTATTCCTTTTGCCACATGAGGACCATGGTAGGTGATATGGAAGATGTGAGGGCGTAAGCGTTGATGTATGAATATGATTATGATCCATGTATGCAAGCCAGCACTTGCTTAAGTATGTTTGCTTACCGCCCAGTGTGAGGGAATCTTGAAGTTTTATGTGTTTTCATGGGTAATAGAAAACCCATTAGCCAGTTTGTAATAGTTATTTTTTTCGGACAAGTAACATTCATTACTGACGTTGGTGGAAGGACAAATAAATGCGACACACAGTTTAGCTTAGCGCAGTTATTTACTTTCTTACTTTTATTTATGCAAATGTGTTTTGACGTTTAGTTAACGGTGTCTTCCATTCTCATGACACCAAGATGGTTGTTTCGATATATTTTATCGATCGAGTCTTACTGACCGACCACTTTAAGATGACTCCACTTGATTGTAACATTTCTAACTCGGTTCTTAGGTGAACCGAAATCGGGGTGTTACAAGTGTGGCAAACAAAAGTGAAGAATGGGATGAGACAAACAAAGTCGAGGAAGAAGAAGAAGTGGGTCGACGGAAAATAGAATGTGGTCAGGGTATTTTTGTAATAAAACTTGACCCACTCCTAACTCTAAGTCAATATTACGAAATACATTCCAAAAATAAAATATTATACAGTAAAATACCATAAAATGAAATAATCGAGTTCTAACTCGAATAACAAGCTCTAAACCTATAAACCCATCCAGAATTAATAAATAACACGTCCTATGTAACGACCCACCATTTTCACGATATTGTGGGCCTTGCTGGCCAGGTGTTACTAAAAAATTAACAAAACCAACCCTATAACAACCAGTCCTAACCGGACCGGGTGTTACTTAAAAAGTTACATGAATAATATAAAAGCAAATAAGTCTACCATTTCTAACTCAAAAGAACTTATTTTCAAATGACAATGCATGAAGTAATTATCCCACAGTCTTGGACCGTTTCCCATAGCCACATTTATAACACAAGAAAAGTAAAAAGAGATGTCCGCATATTATCCGTTCACCACCTGCATTGGTAGAAGAACCACCCTATCGTCTCAGTCTTTAGTTCCAGCTGCTAACTTGCGGAGGCAATACCGCGTTAGTGATTAACCACTAAGCCGAATAATTAAATAAAACAAGTCCATAAACTCCCTATCAATATCTATAATATTGGCACTTGCGACCATTCCAACATGTCCATTTATTAGCTGATGGTTCAGTCCACCATGTCCAATAGTTGGCTGATGGATCAGTCCACCATGTCCATCTATTGGGTGATGGGTCAGTCCATCATTTATGTTATCGGCTGGCGAGTCTAATCCGTCATGTCCGTTATCAGCTAGTGAGTCCAATCGACCATGCCCATTAGTTAGCTGATGGGTAAATCCACCATGTCCATCTATTGGCTGATGGATTAGTCCACCATGTCTGAAATTGGCTAGAGAGTCCAATCCGCCATGTCCAATTTATTGGGTGATGGGTCAGTCCATCATGTCCATTACCGGCTGGTGAGTCCAATGTAACGACCCAGCCCAAAGTGCAACGTAATGGGCTAAGTCATTTCTTTAAAATGGGTACCCCGGAAGTTAAAGATCTATAGTCCATTCCCACTTATAAACAGGATCTTCTCCCAGTAGGTATTAGATGTGGGACTAAGTTGAGGGATCTCACAATCCACCCACCTTAGAAAATTTCGTCCCCGAAATGCCTATTCTTGGCCCATTGCTAGCCCCAGCCCACGTCCTTTCTGGCCCGTGACCGGTAGCCTAGCCAACGTTTCTAGTCTTGGCCCGTTGCTATCCCCAGCCTGAAACCTTTTTTGGCCCGTGACCGGCAGCCTAGCCAACGTCCCTAGTCCATCCCACCATCTAACACGGAACCAGGTCGGCTCTGATACCATTTGTAACGACCCAGCCCAAAGTGCAACGTAATAGGCTAAGTCATTTCTTTAAAATGGGCACCCCGAAAGTTAAATATCTATAGTCCATTCCCACTTATAAACAGGATCTTCTCCCAGTAGGTATTATATGTGGAACTAAGTTGAGGGATCTCACAATCCACCCACCTTAGGAAATTTCGTCCCCGAAATGCCTATTATTGGCCCGTTGCTAGCCCCAGCCCATGTCCTTTTTGGCTCCGTGACCGGCAGCCTAGCCAACGTTTCTAGTCTTGGCCTGTTGCTAACCCCAGCCCACGACCTTTTTGGCCCGTGACCGGCAGTCTAGCCAACGTCCCTAGTCCATCCCACCATCTAACACGGAACCAGGTCGGCTCTGATACCATTTGTAACGACCCAGCCCAAAGTGCAACGATAATGGGCTAAGTCATCTCTTTAAAATGGGTACCCCGAAAGTCAAAGATCTATAGTCCCTTCCCACTTATAAACAAGATCTTCTCCCAGTAGGTTATTAGATGTGGGACTAGGTTGAGGGAATCTCACAATCCACCCGCCTTAGGAAATTTCGTCCCGGAATGCCTATATTTAGGCCGTGCTAGCTCCGGCCCACGACCTTTTGGCCTGTGACCAGCAACCTAGCCAACGTTTCTAGTCCAGCCCACCATCTAACACAGAACCAAGTCGGCTCTGATACCATTTGTAACGACCCAGCCCAAAGTGCAACGTAATGTGCTAAGTCATTTCTTTAAAATGGGTACCCCGGAAGTTAAAGATCTATAGTCCATTCCCACTTATAAACAGGATCTTCTCCCAGTAGGTATTAGATGTGGGACTAAGTTGAGGGATCTCACATCCAATCTGCCATGTCCGTTATCGGCTGGTGAGTCCAATCCACCATGTCCGTAATTGGCTGGCGAGTCCAATCCGCCATGTCCAATTTATTGGCTGATGGGTCAGTCCATCATGTCCATTACCGGCTGGCGAGTCCAATCCGCCATGTCCGTTATCAGCAGGTGAGTCCAATCCACCATGTCCGAAATTGGCTGGCGAGTCCAATCTGCCATGTCCAATTTATTAGCTGATGGGTCAATCCATCATGTCCATTACCGGCTAGCAAGTCCAATCTGTCATGTCCGTTATCGGCTAGAGAGTCCAATCCACCATGTCCGTAATTGGCTGGCGAGTGCAATCCGCCATGTCCAATTTATTGGATGATGGGTCAGTCCATCATGTCCATTACCGGCTGGCGAGTCCAATCCGCCATGTCCGTTACTGGCTGGTGAGTACAATCCACCATGTCCAAAATTGGCTGAGCGAGTCCAATCTGCCATGTCCAATTTATTGGCTGATGGGTCAATCCATCATGTCCATTACCGGCTGGCGAGTCCAATCCGCCATGTCCATTATCGGCTGGTGAGTCCAATCTACCATGTCCGTAATTGGCTGGCGAGCCCAATCCGCCATGTCCAATTTATTGGCTGATGGGTCAGTCCATCATGTCCATTATTTGACTATGAAGGGCATAGCCCGTGTCAAACTGAGTCAATTCCTTAACCCCGGTTGCACTCGGTGCATGGTGGTCAAATCTGGGCTCAGGCTGACCAGGTTATCCACAAGGGAAAATACAACATTTTAAATAATTATACGGACCTCGATATTTCAAACTTGCAGCTGCGACCAATGATCCTAATCTGAACGAGGACATAAAATTATACATAAGTATAATTTTATTCAAGTAGAAATGCATGCAACTAAATGACTAATATATATATCACTATTAAATTTTAACAATATTAAATATTAAACTATTCATGTGCTATAATCATTTAAATCCTACTTTACATTAATAATCTAGATAATAATTAACACTTAACAAATAATAAAACAATTATCAACTTATACACAAATATTTAATTACTATTATTAGTATATTTTCCTTCGGTTATAATTTTTTTAATCGCTACTATTATTTACAGCAATTTAATTAATTAAGTTGTTCACTTAAATTATTTAAAATAATTTGTATTCATAAATATTATTAATACCATTATTTTAAATTATTCAACTCTATAAAGTTTTGAACTTTAATTATTTTCATTATTCTCTTTAGGTTCGGCGCTAGTGATTGCTACCCGACTATAGTTTAATAACCCATTTTCTACATTAATGACTCGTTATTAAAATAATCATTTTATTTACCTAATATTAAATTTAATATGGTAAAGGTAAAATCTATATTTTATTAATTATCGACTGTTTATCATTACCGTATTTTTATTACTCGTAGCGATTTCATACAGTAATTAGTTAGTTTAATAACTTTACCCATAACCCATTAAAATAATTATTTTTAAAGATTTATTACGAGTTCGTATTATTTTTAACTCGAGTCGGTATCGAGTCAACTAGTATTTACAGAATTGCCACCACCCTTCTTCTTCTTCCTCCGGCGCCATCCCCTGTTCCCGACAGCAGCCACCTCTCGCCACCGCTCGTCTCGGCAGCCGTCAATAGTCGCCGCCCAGACTTGCCATGCCATTGCGGTGTCGCCCCGACCGCCTTCCAGCCGCAGCGACGCCCTCATCGCCTTCCTAGCGGCGCACTCGCGTCGGCAATTCCACTGCCGGCGAGCGTCGCCGCCTCAATTGGTGGTCACCTCGTCACCTCGACCACCTATCTACCTTCCCCGGCCATATTGGGACCTGCCACCACCCTGGACGGCCGGATTTCTTCCCCCACTGCCGTTGCCCCTGTTTTTGCCGCCGCTACTGTTTTTGGCCATTTACCACCCCAGGCCGACATCCACACACAGTGAGATCGACCCTAAACTGATCGACGAAGAGAGTAGGATCATATTCCGACGTCGGAACGACCCTCGCCACCGATTCCCGACGACCTTGCCTGTGCTTCCCCATCTCGCCAAAACAAGGGACTCGTCGGCCGAATTAAAGTTTAATTTTTTTGTTTAGTTTCTTTCTTGTTGATTTTAAACTTTAATCCTCACGATTATAAAGCTTATTATCAAATTAAAATATGCATGCAAGAAAATTAAGAAGAGGGAGATAGGAAGATTACCTAAGCAAGGAAGAAAACACGCCGGCAAGGAAGAGGAGAAGAGAATGTGAATGAAGGCTAGGGTGGAGGACGTCCTTTATAAAATGAAATGACGGCTAGGGTTTGTGGAAACACACCAACACCCGTATTTTATTCCTTTAACCGGGTAACCGGGTAAAGAATAAAATATTTAACCGGGTAGACTTAACCGGGTAGAGAATATAATATAATTAATATTAATTCTCTAACGTTCGATCCTTCCCTGCCCGAGTCGAATATATTAAAAAAAAAATTTTCCACGGTCTTTACAATCTCCCCCAACTTGGAAATATATTCGTTCCCGAAATATCATAACAAGCAACAGAACAATTATGATTAACTTTATTTATTTCTTTGGGATCGGTTCATGCCACTACAATTATAAAACTCCTATGCGACAAATAGGCTAGGGTATTTCCTTGCCATTTCTTGTTCAGTCTCCCATGTAGCTTCTTCTGACCCCTGATTTTTCCACAATACTTTTACCAAAGGAATTTCCTTGTTCTTGAGTGTCTTTATTTCTCTTGCCAGGATGCGGATCGGCTTTTCCTCGTAGGTTAAATTTGATTGTAGCTCTAAGTCTTCAAAATTTGTGATGATATGATCCTCATCCCGTACATACTTCTTTAGCATTGACACATGGAAAACATTGTGTACTCCAGCTGGGCTTGGTGGCAATGCTAATCTATATGCACAATTCCCAACTCGATCTAGGATTGGAAACGGTCCTATGAATCTTGGCTTCAACTTCCCTGATATTTTAAATCTGATCACCCCCTTCGTGGGTGATGTCTTTAGGTACACAAACTCCCCAACTTGGAACTCTATGTCCTTCCTTCGAGTATCAGCATAACTCTTTTGTCGATCCTGAGCTGCCTTAAGTCTTTGCTGAATGAGTTTCACCTTTTCAGTTACTTCCCTCACCACCTCTGGCCCGACTATAACTGCTTCGGTAGACTCCAGCCAACACGATGGAGATCTACAGGGCCTACCATATAAGGCTTCAAATGGTGTCATCCCTATACTGGCTTGGTAAGAGTTATTGTAGGTGAATTCAGCCAAGGCGAAGTGTTTCTCCCAGTCACCCCCTCAGTCAAGAATGCAAGCTCTTAACAAATCTTCCAAAGTTTGAATAGTCCTCTTACTCTGACCATCAGTTTGGGGATGATATGCTGTACTCAACTTAATTTGAGTTCCCATGGGTTTTTGGAAAGCTTCCCAGAAATGTGAGGTGAATAGGGGATCGCGGTTGGAGACTATCTCCTTTGGAATCCCATGCAATTTGACAATATTGTCAACCTATAATTCTGTCAGGTATTCCGTCGTCCTCATTGATTTCATGGGGATGAAGTGAGCTACCTTAGTTAGTCGGTCCACCACTACCCATACGGAGTCATGCTTCTTTTGAGTTCTTGGGAGCTTTGAAATAAAATCGCATGTGACACACTCCCATTTCGATGATGCTATTTCTAAAAGTTGTAATAGTCCTCCAGGTAGTTGATGTTGAACTTTGATCTGTTGGCAAGTCTGACACTTAAAGACAAAATTCACAACAACCCTCTTCATCCCAATCCACCAGTAGGTTCGCTTTAAATCCTGATACATTTTAGTAACTCCAGGGTGTATCGAGAACTTTGAGCGATGAGCCTCCTCCAAAATATCCTGCCTTAGTGCATTATCCTTAGGTACACACAACCTTCCTCTAAATCTGATCACACTATTTGAATCAGCTATAATGTCAGGAATCTTGTCCAACATTTTATTCAGCTCCTCATCACACATTTGTGCCAGCTTAACATGATCAACTAAATCATTGGAAACAACCAAATTTGCCAGTAAGCCTGTTAGTTGCTCCACCAGTTTGATAGCTACCACTTCTGCTGACATGGCCCAAAGTCTAGTTAGCTGCTGACTTTTGTCCACTTTTCCCTTCCGACTCAACGCGTCGGCTACCACATTCGCTTTCCCTGGATGGTATAAGATTTGGTCGTCGTAGTCCTTCAAATATTCTATCCACTGCCTCTGTCAAAGGTTAAGGTCATTCTGGGTGAAGATATACTTCAAACTCTAGTGGTCAGTGAAGACTTCGAACTGGGCTCCACACAAGAAGTGTCTCCAAATCTTCAGGGCAAAAACCACTGCTGCCAGTTCCAAGTCATGGGTTGCATAATTTTGCTCATGAATCTTCAATTGACGAGAGGCATAGGCCACCACCTTACCTTCTTGCATAAGGATGCATCCTAAACCCAACAATGACGCATCGCTCAAGACTACGAATCCATCATTACCATTTGGCAGTGTCAAGACTAGTGCTTTAGAAATTGGTGTCACTCCAGGTGCTAGGTCAATGGCAAACTCCACTGCCCACTTAGGAGGTAACAATGGAAGTTCGTCTGGGAATACACATATTCCCGGACTGAATCCTCCCCTGAACAAAATTGGCAAACGCCAGTGCTTTCTTCTGGACAACAGGCTCTGGAAAATATTGTCCATTGAAAGCTGCCACAAATTACACCCACGCGATGGAGGAAATCTCACGTCAATGGAAAGTGGTTTTCTCCATGGATTTCCACCAGTAAAATGCTTCCCCTTGAAGCATGCATGTTGCCAATCTCACTTGATGGCGGTAGGGCATAGACAGAGCTCTAAATGTTTTTTCGGTAATGTCAATTCAGCTCTATTCTTTCTAAATTTTTCCATAGTGTAGTGGTCACTATTATCACCTGCTGGCGGCACCACTTGTTGGACTACCGGTGGCAGTGGGTTTGGACGCTCCCCTCGCTCGCCCGGGTCAGCTAACCCTGCCCGCCCATGGGCACTTCCCTGACCACCATCTGGGGTGATTCTGGGACCCGCTGCTGAGTTTGAGGCTCCATTCCCCACTACCACTCCTGCTAACCGCTGAACAATATTCTGAACCACAGAATTTTTATTTTTTGAAGCCTGCGCTAGTCTCTATATGGCCGTCAGGATCTAGGGCAACACATTCTCTGTGTTCGAATTAGACTGTGCAAATTGGCTTGGCTGTCTACGAGTGCCTGCCATCTGAAACATTGAACCGTCATGGTTCATTATAAGTTCTCGTTTCAGTTTTGACTTATGTCTATTAGCGAATGAATTTGCCAATTAATAACACAACACAATGGAAAAAGATAATTATTGGACTTTTCAACAAGGTACTTGAGTCATAAAATTTGAGCTTGTGGCAAACGGTGCTCTGATACCACCTGCAACGACCCAGCCCAAAGTGCAACGTAATGGGCCTAAGTCATTTCTTTAAAATGGTTAACCCAAGTTAAAGATATATAGTCCATTCTCACTTATAAATAGGATCTTCTCCCAGTAGGTATTGGATGTGGGACTAAGTTGAGAGATCTCACAATCCACCCACCTTAGGAAATTTCTTCCCCGAAATGCCTATACTTGGCCCATTGGTAGCCCCAGCCCACGACCTTTCTGGCCCGTGACCGGCAGCCTAGCAACGTCTCCAGTCGAGCCCATCATCTAACATGAAACCAAGTTGCTCTGATACCACCTGTAACGACCCGCCATTTTTCACGATATTGTGGGCCTTGCTGGCCAGGTGTTACTAAAAAATTTAACAAAACCAACCCCATAACAACCAGTCTTAACCGGACCGGGTGTTACTTAAAAGGATACATGAATACTAAGAAAGCAAATAAGTCTAGCATTTCTAACTCAAAAATAACTTATTTTCAAATGACAATGCATGAAGTAATTATCCCACAGTCTTAGACCGTTTCCCATAGCCACATTTATAACACAAGAAAAGTAAAAGAGAAGTCTACTTGTAACGACCCAGCCCAAAGTGCAACATAATGGGCTAAGTCATTTCTTTAAAATGGGTACCCTGGAAGTTTAAAGATCCATAGTCCATTCCCACTTATAAACAAGATCTTCTCCCAGTAGGTATTAGATGTCGGACTAAGTTGAGGGATCTCACAATCCACCCACGTTAGGAAATTTTGTCCCCAAAATGCCTATTCTTGGCCCGTTGCTAGCCCCAGCCCATGTCCTTTCTGGCCCGTGACTGGCAGCCTAGCCAACGTTTCTAGTCTTGGCCCGTTGCTAACCCCAGCCCACGACCTTTTTGGCCCGTGACCGGCAGCCTAGCCAACGTCCCTAGTCCATCCCACCATCTAACATAGAACCAGGTCGGCTCTGATACCATTTGTAACGACCCAGCCCAAAGTGCAACGTAATGGGTAAGTCATTTCTTTAAAATGGGTACCCTGGAAGTTTAAAGATCTATAGTCCATTCCCACTTATAAACATGATCTTCTCCCAATAGGTATTAGATGTGGGACTAAGTTGAGGGATCTCACACTACTTATTATCCGTTCACCACCTACGTTGGTAGAAGGACCACCTTGTCGTCTCTTACTCTTTAGTTCCAGCTGCTAACCTGCGGAGGCAATTCGACTTTAGTGATTAACCACTAAGCCTTATAATTAAATAAAGCAAGTCCATAAACTCCCTATCATTATCTATAATATTGGCACTTGTGACCATTCCAACATGTCCATTTATTAGATGTTGGTTCAGTCCACCATGTCCATTAGTTGGCTGATTGGTCAGTCCACCATGTCCATCTATTAGGTGATGGGTCAGTCCATCATGTACGTTATCGGCTGGCAAGTCCAATTCGCCATGTCCGTTATCGGCTGGTGAGTCCAATCCACCATGCCCATTAGTTGGCTGATGCGTCAATCCACCATGTCCTTCTATTGCCTGATGGGTCAGTCCACCATGTCCGAAATTTGCTAGCGAGTCCAATCCACCATGTCCAATTTATTGGTTAATGGGTAAGTCCATCATGTCCATTACCGGCTGGCGAGTCCAATTAGTCATGTTCGTTATCGGCTGGTGAGTCCAATCCACCATGTTCGTAATTAGCTGGCGAGTCCAATCCGCCATGTCCGTTATTGGCTGGTGAGTCTAATCTACCATGTCCGAAATTGGCTGGCGAGTCCAATCCGCCATGTCCAATTTATTGGATGATGGGTCAATCCATCATGTTCATTACCGGCAGGCGAGTCCAATCCGCCATGTCCGTTATCGGCCGATGAGTCCAATCCACCATGTCCGTAATTAGCTGGCGAGTCCAATCCGCCATGTCCAATTTATTAGCTGATGGGTCAGTTCATCATGTCCATTACCGGCTAGTGAGTCCAATCCGCCATGTCTGTTATCGGCTGGTGAGTCCAATCCACCATGTCAAAAATTGGCTGGCGAGTCCAATCTGCCATGTCCAATTTATTGGCTGATGGGTCAATCCATCATGTCCATTACTGGCTAGTGAGTCCAATCTGCCTTGTCCGTTACCGGCTAGTGAGTCCAATCCACCATGTCCGAAATTGGCTGTCGAGTCCAATCCGCCATGTCCAATTTATTGTCTGATGGGTCAATCCATCATGTCCATTACCGGCTGGCAAGTCCAATCCGCAATGTCCATTATCGGATGGTGAGTCCAATCCACCATGTCCGTAATTTGCTTGCGAGTCCAATCCGCCAAGTCCAATTTATTGGCTGATGGGTCAGTCCATCATGTCTATTATTTGATTATGAAGGGCGTGGCCCATGTCAAACTGAGTAAATTTCTTTGACCCCGGTTGCACCCAGTGCATGGTAGTCGAATCTAGGCTCAAGCTGACTAGGTTATCCACAAGGGAAAATACAACATTTTAAATAATTGTACGGACCTGGATATTTCAAACTCGCAGTTGCGACCAATGATCATAATCTGAACGAGGATATAAAATTATACATAAGTATAATTTTATTTAAGTAGAAATGCATGCAACTAAATGACTAATATATATATCACTATTAAATTTTAACAATATTAAATATTAAACTATTCATGTGATATAATCATTTAAATCCTACTTTACATTAATAATCTAGATAATAATTAACACTTAACAAATAATAAAACAATTATCAACTTATAAACAAATATTTAATTACTATTATTAGTATATTTTCCTTCGGTTATAATTTTTTTAATCGCTACTATTATATTTTCCTTCGGTTATTTAAAATAATTTTTATTCATTAATATTATTAATACAATTAGTTTAAATTATTCGACTCTATAAAGTTTTGAACTTTAATTATTTTCATTATTCTCTTTAGGTTTGGCGCTAGTGATTGCTACCCGACTATAGTTTAATAACCTATTTTCTACATTAATGACTCGTTATTAAAATAATCATTTTATTTACCTAATATTAAATTTAATATGGTAAAGGTAAAATCTATATTTTATTAATTACTTATAACCCTCCTATTTAATTTAATCGTTTGAATTTATCCGATTAATTATCGACCGTTTGTCATTACCGTATTTTTATTACTCGTAGCAATTTCATACAGTAATTAGTTAGTTTAATAACTATACCAATAACCCATTAAAATAATTATTTTTAAAGATTTATTACGAGTTCGTATTATTTTTAACTCGAGTCGGTATCTAGTAAACCAGTATTTACAGAATTGCCATTGCCTTTCTTCTTCTTCTTCTTCTTCCCCGGCGCTATCCCCTATTCCCGACAGCAGCCGCCTCTCGCCGCCACCGGCAATCATTTCCGGCAGCCATCAATAGTCGCCGCCCAGACTTGCCATGCCATTGCTGTGTCGCCCTGGCCATCTCCAGCCGCCTTCCCGTCGCGGCGACGCCCGCATCGCCTTCCTAGCGGAGCACTCGCGTCAGTGATTCCACCGCCGGCGAGCGTCGCCGCCTTAATTGAGTGGTTGCCTCGTCACGCTCGACCATCTATCTACCTTCCCCGGCCATATTGGGACTTGTCGCCACCCAGGATGGCCGGATTTCTTCCCCACCGCCGTCGCCCTGTTTTTGCCGCTGCTACTATTTTTAGCCATTTACCACGCCATGCCGACATCCACACAGGTGAGATCGATCCTACACTGATCGACAAAGAGAGTAGGATCATATTCCGACGTCGGAATGACCCTCGCCACCGATTCTCGACGAGCTTGCCTGTGCTTCCCCATCTCGCCGAAATAGTGGACTCGTCGGCCGAATTAAAGTTTAAATTTTTTTGTTTAGTTTCTTTCTTTTTTATTTTAAACTTTAATCCTTACGATTATAAAGCTTATTATCAAATTAAAATATGCATGCAAGAAAATTAAGAAGAGGGAGATAGGAAGAATACATAAGGAAGGAAGAAGACACGCCGGCAAGGAAGAGGAGAAGACAATGCGAATAAGGCTGGGCTGGAGGACGTCCTTTATAAAATGAAATGATAGCTAGGGTTTGTGGAAACACACCAACACCCGTCTTTTATTCCTTTAGCCGTGTAACCGGGTAAAGAATAAAATATTTAACCAGGTAGAGAATATAATTTAATTAATATTAATTCTCTAACGTTTGATCCTTCCCTACCCGAGTCGAATATATTAAAAAAAATATTTTTTTTCCACGGTCTTTACATCCTAAGTTGGTAAACAGCCTAAAACTAATTCTACAGACTAATACTAAAATAAATAAATAAACATCTGGGTGTGCTCTATATATTCTGATAACTCATCATGTTGTTGTCTTACTGACATTATCATCATATACTTGGGTACACATGACCCTCATTTTTCATAACACATGACTGGCCTCGGCTCGGTACGCGAGCTTTAAAATCAACTTTACTAAAAATAGCAGTTAAATTGATCAGTTCTGATTATAAAAGCCTAACTCAGTCACGAGTTTTACAATACTCTTGCTTCGTATTGGAATGCCCATATAATGATGCGTACTTTCTGCTCCATCAGGCATCCAATACTACCAAACACTCCTTTGGCAGATGATATCCATAGGAATGCCTCTTCCGCATCCAACTTCCCAAAGAATGGTCATCTGCCATTCCTCACGAACCTTTCGTATTGCAACAACTCAAGATTCCTTGCATCCACTGATCTGTTTTTTATCCTTTTGTCAACTTATACTGGAAAAACTATGATCTTGTACCTGCTACTACAAAAACTATCATCCTGTACCTGTTGGTACACTATCACATCGTACAGTTCCACTTCCACTTGCAGTCTACCTGCTACCTGCACATGGGTCCATTGACATCCGGTCCCATTGTAACGACCCGTCCCAAAGTGCAACGTAATGGGCCTAAGTTATTTCTTTAAAAGGGTTAACCCAAGTTAAAGATCTATAGTCCATTCCCACTTATAAACAGGATCTTCTCCTAGTAGGTATTAGATGTGGGACTAAGTTGACGGATTAGTCGCACATCTAATACCTACTGGGAGAAGATCCTGTTTATAATGGGGAATGGACTATAAATCTTCAACTTGGGTTAACCATTTTAAAGAAATGACTTAGGCCCGTTACGTTGCACTTTGGGCCGGATCGTTACAGGTGGTATCAGAATAACCTGGTTACGTATTAGATGGTAGGCTGAACTAGGGACGTTGGCTAGGCTACCGGTCACGGGCCAGAAAGGTTGTGGGCTGGGGCTAGCAACGGGCCAAATATAGGCATTTCGAGGACAAAATTTCCTAAGGTGGGTGGATTGTGAGATCCCTCAACTTAGTCCCACATTTAATACCTACTGGGAGAAGATCTTGTTTATAAGTGGGAATGGACTATAGATCTTTAACTTGTGTTAACCATTTTAAAGAAATGACTTAGGCCATTACATTGCACTTTGGGCCGGGTCGTTACACCCATTCTCACCTGAAATGGGGCAAATAGAGGAGCCATTATTGGAGTAGTCCTTTGTTGCAGTGATAGAAGAGGAGGCGGTGGCGGAGGGCCCATGGGAACTGCTCGCTCTCCTCATGCCTCTTCATCCACTGCTAGTCTTTTCTCAGCTCTGGCCATTGATAGATCTATCTCCTGAATTCTTCTTGATTTTGTTGCATCTATATCGAACTTCAGCAAACGTAGCAATCACTACATCCCTATCTTGTCACTGCTTTTGCTATGGTGGCTGTCATGGCGACCGTCTCAGTGACGGCCCTCACTGCGTCAGTTAACTGAAACTAGCCTGCAGGCCTCTTCTTGTGGCACAGTGGAGCTCGGTTGACAAGAGGCTGTGTCACTGTGACCATGGTCGGGACTCTCCTATCTGGGCAAAGGAGGGGATGGGGCCCTAATCTTTGTCCTATGAATCTAGTTCAGCATCCTGCGAGTACTCCCTACTCTAATTTGATCAGCCTGTCACACCACTGTTCGGTAGGAAAATCTATAAACTAAAAACATTAAGACAAAAAATACCTGTCGGTACAACTCTGAGCATCTTTTGCATACATGTAACTGTTCGTCCAAATTTTTCACCGCACCCCTCGGCTCAATCATGATGGTTAACCTAGCCAGTCG
This sequence comes from Piper betle, assembly GCA_033002965.1. NCBI lineage: Eukaryota > Viridiplantae > Streptophyta > Magnoliopsida > Piperales > Piperaceae > Piper > Piper betle. The sequence continues at coordinate 131,328 of JAURVB010013270.1, read as the reverse complement.
TGGTTGAACCCGTGGTTATGCTTAATTTAATAGAAATAAGATACGTGAGATTTATTCGGAAGGAGGGAAAGGGGTGGAAGCCGGAACACCAAGCACCAAGGGGTGGAAGCCGGAACACCAAGCACCAAGGGGTGGAAGCCGGAACACCAAGCACCAAGGGGTGGAAGCCGGAACACCAAGCACCAAGGGGTGCATGTGTTGGCGTGCAGCACTTCAGCCGGGTGTCTATATAAGGAGATGTTATCCTTGTGTAGAGGGGGAGAAAAACAAAATCAGATCAAAAGTGATCAAGTGTGGGTGAGTGCCTCCCTGCGTGGAGATGTGAGGTAGTGTCGGGTAAGGGGATTGCCGGTGTGTGGCTGCAACCAGCCTTGGTCGGGGCCAAGTGCTGGGCACACCCGGTAAGCTGTCGGTGCAGCGTTGTCCACCTGTGACCGAACCATCCAGTTCTATTCCAGCAGCCTCGAGCCTGCGTGCCGAGTGCTGGGGAAGTCCTGTCGAGTGTGTGTGTCGAAATGGCCATCCCACCGAGTGCATAAGATTTGTCTAAGTGTTATTGGATACTTGTGACTCTTTAGTCTCATCCCGCTGTCTCTTTGCGCGGCAAGGGCGCCTCGGTCCCACCGAACCCTTCCAACCCGACGCGGGAACACTCTAACCCGCACTAGCGGACGAACCCGCGCCGGAACAGTAACCTATAATGCATCTACCATCTTAATCAACTAAGAGTTAGCTCTAACACCACGTCTGTAACACCCCATTTTGGTTCACCCGTAGACCAACCCGGAAATGTTACCAGCGACCGAACTATTCGGTAATCTACTTGATCTGGTTAAGCCAACCCGAATCTACCATGGGCATCTCAAGATGGTGATGCAACATGTAAAGTATGGATAAGATGCTTGGGTTCTAACATTGTACTACATGCATGCTATCTATCATAAGCAAACAAGTATTAAAATAAACCAAAGAAACGAAAAGTTTAAAGAAAAATAGTTAATTTTTAAAACGAAATAGACAAAGTCTACCCTAAAAGTGCAATAGAGTCCACCCTTTCAACGACAAACAATATATATTTATAACAATAAAATCTACAAACACAGTTTTTTTATCACACATCCAGTTCCCCATACTTTCATCACCAGGTGAGCCGAGTCTAAACTCTATTGCTTTCCTATTCGTTTCCATTTTTTATTTTCAGTCACATACAAAATGTCAATAGCAGTTTACAGAATAGCATTCAAATTTTATTATCCACATAGTTCAACACATCACCAATTACAACCGGCGGGTACATGTGTGAGTAATTTTAGTTCTGCTCTTCTGTTATCCCGACAGCTCTCATTCCACATAGTTCTCACCTACTTATATAGTAAGAAGACATCATTGACAAGCGTTAACGGTCCACAAATAACTAATAACAAACTAACGCAAGAGAGCTGACCTTCCTATTGAATAAAAACTTCATTACTCTTCCTCATAAAACTCTCATAAGGGCAATAATTAGGAGTTGTTGACCTCGTGTGACAGCGTTCCCTTTCCATCTCATTCTCATTCATTGTCCACTTTAAACTATCCCTTGCATGGCAAAATCATTATCTTTCCTCTCAGCCCTCACATCCTACATATCACTCCTAGCCTTGAGAACGAGGCCAAGTACTCTCAAGCAAGCACTTTCAGTACCTCTTTGAAACTAAAAGTCTAGACATGCGTTGCATAGCAGTAACCATAAACCTCCACACCTCTCCGAGTTTGAGGAACTCAAACGTGGTCTTAATAGGATCCCTCGGGAATGAAATCGACGCCCACCAATTCCAGAGCCCGCGTTGATGAACACACACCCTATCTCAACACATGGTCGTCAATTTTCCCTTGTCTCACATCTCACTAAAAACACGAAAACTACATGTACATATGTCTTGGTAAGGATTTTAGTATAATAGGCCCGACGGCATCATGAGCTGGATCTAAGTTTTGAAATGAAACTTGAAGGATCTCATCCTCAAGGGTTATTAATTCAAAAAATATAATCGGCTAAATGGCCCATGTGGAGTGGGATAGGATAAATCCACCACTCGACACATCATCTTACCTATTGAAACAAAACACAATAGAATGAGACAATAAATCAAGAGCGAGTCCTAAACGGACCTAGTAGAAGCTCCATTCGTGATTGCACGCCTATGTGGCAAGCTCCTAGTCCCTACCTATACATCAAATCTAGAAGCTAATGTCTGCTAATTGAATGATGCATTAAACTCATCATGAACATCACACTCACAATACAATCATTATCCATCAAACAATCAACAATTTTCATCATAATAAAAATATCCCTAGCTCATCCCATTCACATCGATTTTATTATCTTTTTTCTAAGTTATGTTGCAATCAATTAGAATGGTAAGATTTAATTTACTTAATTAGGCCATTAGCATTCATTCAACATCAATCAAATCACACAAATCATCACTTCATTCATAATCAGGCATTCAACATGACAAATAATCAATCCTAACATGTCATACTAACAATCATCAATTTTAAATAATTAAATAGGAAGTAATTATACCTCGCATTTTTGGCAACGATGATCGATGACAATCAATGACTGGTTAGGGATGGTTACGTGTCTCGGAGCTCGAATTCGGCACTCGCCAGCGTCCAAAGTTCGATCGGGTTCGACTAGATGAGTTCGGAGAAAGAACCGGTGAATTCAAGCAAATCCAATTTGTCAGTGGCTTTTAGGCAATTGTTGTCGATGGCAGCTAACTTGCGGGATGGTGGTGGTATGGGATACCATTGGCACCGGCTTGGCGAGCCAAACATATCTATGACATCGATGAGGTCAGCGAAGGCTGTGGCTCATCAGAAAATGGCAAAACAAGGGCAATCGGCGATGGGGTGTAGAGATCCAGTCAGGATGGGTGGCAATGGGCTTTGCTCTGATAGGAGAAGGTCGTGGGAGGGTTGCAGATGTCGAGGTAACGACTGGATAGTGGTGGCGATGGTCGCTAATGGTGGGATTAGCGATGGGAGCGCGGCGCAAATGCTTGGCTTCCTCATGTCTTGGAGGCAAGGTGCCGATCGAGAAGGCCTAAGAACAACGGTGAAAGAGGGGAGAAGTGTAACGACCCGGCCCAAAGTACAACGTAATGGGCCTAAGTTATTTCTTTAAAATGGTTAACCCAAGTTAAAGATCTATAGTCCATTCTCACTTATAAATAGGATCTTCCCTGTAAAAACCATGATTTTTATTACAAGACTCGAACCTAAATATTATAAAATAAATATAAATGAACTAATATGGTTGGTTTTCAAGTCGACCGGTCATGGTTTGACTTAAGGTCACTTAGGAAATACCAATGGATGATGAGGTGTGATAATTTAATGAAGGGGCTGGTTGAACCTAGGAAATACGAATGGATGATGGGGTATGAGAATTTAATGGTGGGAATGGTTGAAATGTATATATATGATGGAGGAGGGAGTATTTCATCCATCATCTCCGTCCCAGACGACCTCCTCAATACTGTGTGAGTATTTAAACCCTCATCTTATTTGTTTTCATTTGGATTCTTGCATGCAAAGTTTTGTTGGAGACACCTTTGTTAAGTTGCTAGATCCCTAGCGTCTTATGCATGGGTTTCCTGTCAACTGCTTGGTATGAACTGCTGCGAGTCTTTGGGGTCGGGTGTTTGTTTTGTTAATGGATATGTCAAAATGGACCTGACAGCCAAAAATGAATATGTCAGAATGGACCTGACAGTCAATAATGGATATGTCAGAATGGACCTGACAGCCAATAATGGATATGTCAGAATGGACCTGGCAGCCAAAAATAGACATGTCAGAATGGACCTAACAACCAATGATGGACATGTCAGAATGGACCTGACAGCCAGTAATGGATATGTCAAAATGGACCTGACAGCCAATCTCAGAATGAACTGGGAGACAATGTAACGACCCAGCCCAAACTGCAACGTAATGGGCTAAGTCATTTCTTTAAAATGGGTACCCTGAAAGTTTAAAGATCTATAGTCCATTCCCACTTATAAACAGGATCTTCTCCTAGTAGGTATTAGATGCTGGACTAAGTTGAGGGATCTCACAATCCACCCACCTTACGAAATTTCGTCCCCAAAATGCCTATTCTTGGCCCATTGCTAGCCCCAGCTCATGACCTTTCTGGCCCATAACCGGCAGCCTAGCTAACGTTTCTAGTCTTGGCCCATTGCTAACCCCAGCCCACGACCTTTCTTGTTTTGGCCCGTGACCGGCAGCCTAGCCAACGTCCCTAGTCCATCCCACCATCTAACACGGAACCAGGTCGGCTCTGATACCATTTGTAACGACCTAGCCCAAAGTGCAACGTAATGCGCTAAGTCATTTCTTTAAAATGGGTACCCCGGAAGTTAAAGATCTATAGTCCATTCCCACTTATAAACAGGATCTTCTCCCAGTAGGTATTAAATGTGGGACTAAGTTGAGGGACCTCACAATCCACCCACCTTAGGATATTTCGTCCCCGAAATGCCTATTCTTGGCCCGTTGCTAGCCCCAGCCCACGACCTTTCTGGCCCGTGACCGGCAGCCTAGCCAATGTTTCTAATCCAGCCCACCATCTAACACGGAACCAGGTCGGCTCTGATACCATTTGTAATGACCCAGCCCAAAGTGCAACGTAATGGGCTAAGTCATTTCTTTAAAATGGGTACCCCGGAAGTTAAAGATCTATAGTCCATTCCCACTTATAAACAGGATCTTCTCCCAGTAGGTATTAGATGTGGGATTAAGTTGAGGGATCTCACAGACAAACTTTTAATCTCAGAATGACTTGAGCGTTTGTAGAACTACATTGAGCTTGATCCTGACATGGGTATGTAGGGTAATCAAGATTGATTGATTTCAGCTCACCTAAGGAAAAATAAAAATATGGTTGTTGGTTCTTTTACGAACTTAGGGTAGGAGAATGTATAATAAATTGGACTTCCTTTTATTTTCTTGTGTTATACATGTGGCTTTGGGAAACTATCCAAGACTGTGGAGTAATGCCCGGACCGGTTAGGGCTGGCCGTTACAGGGTTGGTTTGGTTTAATTTGGTCGTTATAGGGTGGTATCAGAGCACGGTTTCCCACAAGCTCACATTTTATGACTCAAGTACCTTGTTGAAAAGTCTAGTAATTATCTTTTTCCACTGTGTTATGTTATTAATTAACAAAGTTCTTCGCTAATAAACCTCAGTCAAAACAGAAACAAGAATGTATAAATGAACCATGAGGGTTCGATGTATCAAGTGCTTATCATCTTGCTGTTATAATATTTCGGGGACGAAATATCTCTAATTTGGGGAGATATGTAAAAACCATTATTTTTATTACAAGACTCGAACCTAAATATTATGAAATAAATATAGATGAACCAATATGGTTGGTTATTAAGTCGACCGGTCATGGTTCGACTTAAGGTCACCTAGGAAATACCAATGGATGATGGGGTGTGAGAATTTAATGAAGGGGCTCGTTGAACCTAGGAAATACCAATGGATGATGGGGGTATGAGAATTTAATGGAGGGAATGTTTGAAGTGTATATATATGCAGGAGGAGGAAGTATTTCATCCATTATCTCCGTCCCAGACGACCTCCCCAATACTGTGTGAGTATTTCATCCCTCATCTTATTTGTTTCCATTTGGATTCTTGCATGCAAAGTTTTGTTGGAGACGCCTTTGTTAAGTTGCTAGATCCCTAGCGTCTTATGCATGGGTTTCCTATCGACTGCTTGGTATGAATTGCTGCGAGTCTTTGGGGTCAGGTGTTTGTTTTGTGTCTTGTTAATGGATATGTCATAATGGACCTGACAGCCAAAAATGGATATGTTAGAATGGACCTGACAGCAAATAATGGATATGTCAGAATGGACCTGAGAGCCAAAAATGGATATGTCAGAATGGACCTGACAGCCAAAAATGGACATGTCAGAATGGACTTGACAGCTAATGATGGACATGTAAGAATGGACTTGACAGCCAGTAATGGATGTTAGAATGGACCTGACAGCCAATCTCAGAATGAACTGGGACACAAACTTTTAATCTCAGAATTACGTGAGCGCCTATAGAACTACATTGAGCTTTATCCCGACATGGGTATGTAGGCTAATCAAGATTGATTGATTTCAGCTCACCTAAGGAAAAATAAAAGTATGATTGGTGGTTCTTTTACGTACTCACAGGGTAGGAGAATGGATAATAAATTGGACTTCCTTTTATTTTCTTGTGTTATACATGTGGCTTTGGGAAACGATCCAAGACTGTGGAGTAACGCCCGGACCAGTTAGGGCTGGTCGTTACAGGGTTGGTTTGGTTTAATTTGGTCATTACAGGGTTGGTTTGGTTTAAGTTCGAGTAACACCTAGCCAGTTGGGCCCATAGTATTGTGAAAAAATGGCGGGTCATTACATTCCCCCAGTAGGTATTAGATGTGGGACTAAGTTGAGGGATCTCACAATCCACCCACCTTAGAAAATTTTGTCCTCGAAATGCCTATACTTGGCTCGTTGCTAGCCCCAGCCAACGACCGTTCTGGTCCGGGACTGGCAGCCTAGCCAACGTCCTTAGTCCTGACCCGTTGCTAACCCCATCCCACGACCTTTTTTGGCCTGTGATCGGCAGCTTAGCCAACGTCCCTAATCCAGCCCACCATCTAATATGTAACCAGGTTCCTCTGATACCATTTGTAATGACCCGGCCCAAAGTGCAACGTAATGGGCCTAAGTCATTTCTTTAAAATGGTTAACCCAAGTTAAAGATCTATAGTCCATTCTCACTTATAAACAGGATCTTCTCCCAGTAGGTATTAGATGTGGGACTAAGTTGAGGGATCTCACAAGAAGTGTCAAGGGTTTGAGGGCAGAGAAGAGTGAGGAGGGAAAAACATATCTGTGGTGATATCATAAATAAAAGTTGACTCAACTCTAACTCAAGTTAGAAATAATAACTAACTCGTATTAAATCCTTAAAATCCAAAAAATAGGGGAAAATCCCATAAAATATATTGCACACCATAACATCAAAATGACAGGTTCTGTAAAGACCTTGAAAAAAAAAGAAAAATATATATATATGACTCGATCGGGGAAGGATCAAAAGTTGGAGAATTATTATTATTTATATTATATTTTCTACCCGGTTAATTATTATATTTTATGCTTTACCCGGTTACCCAGTTACCTGGTTAAATGAAATACGGGTGTTGAGGGGTTTTCCCATACCCTAGCCGTCATTTTCATTTCATTTTATGAGGAGGGCTTCATCCTCAACCTAGCCACCTATTTTATGAGGAGGGCTTCATTCTCACATCTTCTTCACCTTTGCTGGTGCCCGACTTCTTCCTTGCTTGGGTATCCTTCCTATCTCCCTATTCTTACTTTTCATACATTTATATTTCTTTTTAATTGATAATAAGCTTGATAATCATAAGAATTAAAGTCTTAAATCAACAAGAAAGAAAACCAAACTAAACTGAAAACTGAATTCCGTCCATTGCCGACGAGTCTGAGTTTTGCCAAGGTGGGGCGATCGTAGGCATGGGATTTCAAGGCAGCCACTCACAAACCTGACGGCCACTGCTTGCTGGGTTGAAGGGATGGATCGCTGTGTCCCTAGTTTCCAATGGATGGCTGAAATTACACCTGTTGTGGGTGGAGTTGCAAGGGATGACAAAGGTGGCAGCGTTCCTCTAAAACAGACGATGTCATGGTAGTTCCAAAGGGTAGACACCGGATTGTTGTTCTTCGACAATATCAGGGGTCCATTACAACAGTTCCTGCCGCCAGCACAGGCCACTACAGACGAACTTCTCACCGGAATTCATGGCGGCGACATGCAGACATGGGGAGAATGACCCTACTCCCTGCAACGTCCAAAGGTGGTCGATTCTTCCTAGTTGATGACGGCCTGAGGTAGTTGAACATCTGATTTGGAGCAAGGTGCAAGAAAGCATGGATCTTGAGGTTGGAGAAGAAGGTCGTGACCGGCTGTTGCTCAAAGACAAAGGTGGAGAGGAGAAGAACGTTGGGGAAGAAGGAGACGGCAATTCTATAAATAGGGGTTGACTCGACACCAACTCAAGTTAAAAATAATACTAACTCGTAATAAATCTTTAAAAATAATTAGTCTAATGGGTTAAGTGTTAAAGTAGCTAAACTAATTAATTATTGTATAAAATCACCATAAGTAATAAAAATATGGTAAGGATAAACGGTCGATAATTAATCGGTGTATTACAAGCAATTAATTTAAATCGGATGTTTATAAGTAATTAAAAAAATAAAGAATATCACCTTTACCATATTAAATTTAATACTAGGTAAATAAAGTGATTATTTTAATAACAAATTAGTAAGGTAGAAAATGGGTTTTTAAACTATAATCGTGTCAAGATCATAAACGTTGAACCTAAATAGCATAATGAAAATAAATAAGGTTCAAACATTTATTGAGTTGAATAATTTAAAATAATTAGTAATATATTTGAAGGAGGATAATACAAATCATTTTAAATATTTTAATTGAACAACTTAATTAATTAAATTGCTATTAATAATGATAATGATTAAAGATTAAAACCGTAAATTAAATCGTCAAGATCGTGGTTAAGTAATTATCATCTCAACGGAAAATATACTAATAATAGTAATTAAGTAATTTTTTATAAGTTAATAATTATTTTATCATTAATGAAGTGTGAATTATAATTTAAATAATTAATTTAAAATGTACTGTCAGACTTAAATGATTATGTCACATGAATAATTTTATATTTAAGATTGTTGAATGTTGCATGCTTTATGTTGTCAAATTTTAATGAGGATAGATATTAGTCATTTAGTTGCATGCATTTCTACTCGAATAAAATTATACTTATGTATAATTTTATGTTCTCGTTCAGATTAGGATCATTGGTCACGGTTGCAAGTGCACTTACGAACTATCCAGGCCTGGGGTCGACTCAATTCGGCACAAGGTAGCACCCCCTGAAAGATTAAACACCTACCCCCATGCTGAAAGGGGTAACCAGGTGCAGTGGCGCAGGAAGGCTCATTATGCACTTGTGATACCGAGAGGGTGAGTCAATGGCAAATATTAGTAAGTACAGGTCGTGGGCCACGTAGCATGTGTGCGCATGCATGGGATTGGAGCTGGATGGGCTGGCCACCCCTCCCAGCATATTAAGAGCTCGGCATGTGCTCATAATGACTAAAAGACTTGTGAAATGATTATACGGATTATATTGACTTGTTTCAATTAATTATACGGATAAGTGGTTTTATTACTAACGCGGAATTGCCTCCGCAGGTGAGCAGCTTTTGACTAAAGAATAAAAGTGTGGTTGGTGTTTCTTTTATCAACCAAGGTTTGGTGAATTGATAATAAATTAGACTTCCTTTTTATTCTCTTGTGTTATAAATGTGGCTATGGGAAATGGTCCGAGACTATGGGACCTTGAGTCAGTTTATTTTATGCATTGTCACACGCTATCAGAACATGTTTTACTTTCTTTATGATTTATAAATTCTAGACTTATTTGATGTATTATGATTCATGTTCTTGAAGTTATGTTTACATCAATTATATTTTTAGGTAACACCTGGTTCGGTTCGGGTGGGTCATTACAGGTGGTATCAGAGCCCGGTTTCCCACAAGCTCACACTTTATGAATCAAGTACCTTGTTGAAAAGTCCAATACTTATCTTTTCCCAATGTTTTATGTTATTAATTAACAAATTCATTCGCTATTAACAAACCTAAGTCATAACTGAAAAAGAACATAATAACGAACCATGATGGGAAAAATTTTCGACGTTTCAGATGGCAGGCACTCGTAGAAAGTCGAACCGATCTACTCAGCCTACTTCAAACACTAAGAATGTGTTGGCCCAGATCCTGATGGCCATACGGGGACTGGCACAGGCTTCAGAAAGTACAAATTCTGTGGTTCAAAATATTGTTCAGCGGTTTCCATGAGTGGTAGCAGGGAATGGAGTCTCAAAATCAGCAGCGGGTCCCAGAATCACCCTAGACAGTGGTCAGGGAAGTTCCCAAGGGCGGGCAGGGTTAGCAGACCCTTGCGAGAGAAGGGGCATCCAAACCCAGTGCCATCGGTAGTCCGACAAGTGCCGCCAACTGTTGATGATAGTGACCGTTACACTATGGAAAACTTCAGGAAGAATGGAGCTGAGGTATTTATTGAAGGGATCGATCCAATGAAGGTGGAGAGCTGGATAGAAATTACCGAAAAAGCTTTAAGGACTCTATTTGTGTCCCACAGCCATCAAATGAGGTTGGCAACATCCATGCTTCAGGAGGAAGCATCTTACTGGTGAAAATCCATGGAAAAACCACATTCCATCGACGTCGAGTTGTTTAGTGAGGGTTGTATAGCCGTTTTGGCTAACTTAGTTGAGACTGAGTCAAAACCCAAAGAGTTGTTCATGATTCCTGCGGTAGCAAAGATTCCCGATGTATTCCCAGACAAACATCCAGGGTTACCTCCTAAGCCGGCAGTGGAGTTTGCCATTGACCTAGCACTTGGAATAACACCAATTTCTAAAGCACAATACTGCATGGCTCCAGGAGAACTCAAGGAGTTAAAGAGTCAACTAGAAGAGTTGTTGCAGGCAAGTTTCATCCGACCAAGTACTTAACCCTGGGGAGCCCCTGATTCTTTTTGTGAAGAAGAAAGATGGATCACTTCGGCTGTGTATTGACTATCGACAACTCAATCAAGTGATAGTCAAGAATCAATACCCCCTACGGAGGATTGACGACTTGTTTGATCAGCTAAAAATAGCTGGAATATTTTCTAAGATAGACTTGCGGTCTGGTTATCACTAGTTGCAAGTAAAGGAGTCAGTTATACAGAAAATGGTTTTCCAAACTCAATATGGACAATATGAGTTTCTGGTCATGCCTTTTGGTCTAACAAATGCACGAGCGGCCTTTAAGTCACTCATGAATACAGTATTTCACGCACACTTAGACAAGTTTATTATTGTGTTTGTGGACGACATTCTGTTCTATTCAAATAATGAAGAAGAGCATTTGAAGCACCTGTCCATTACTCTTCAAGTTTTGAGAGAGAATCAATTGTTCGCGAGGTTCTTAAAGTGTGACTTCTGGTTGAAGGAGGTAAACTTCCTTGGTCATATTATCTCAAAGGCTAGAGTTGCCATGGATCCATCAAAAGTGAAAGCAGTCACTGATTGGCCACAACCCAAGTCAGTCACTGACATCAGAAGCTTCCTTGGTTTAGCGGGTTACTACAGAAAATTCATTATAGACTTCTCCTTAGTAGCATTGCCAATGGCCAAACTCACAAGGAAGGGAGCTAAGTTCGAATGGAGTAATAAGTGTGAGCAGAGTTTCTAGTCTCTAAAGAAGAGCCTAACAGCTACTCCAGTCTTGACACTCCCAAATGGTAATGAAGGATTTGTAGTCTTCAGTGATGCATCCCTGTTGGGTTTAGGATGTGTCCTTATGTAGGGAGGTAAAGTGGGGGCCAATACCTCTTGTCAATTGAAAAATCATAAGAAAAATTATGCAACCCATGACTTGGAACTGGCAGCAGTGGTTTTTGCCCTGAAGATTTGGAGACACTACTCGTATAGAGCCCAGTTTGATGTCTTCACTGACCACCAGAGTTTGAAGTATATCTTCACCCAAAATGACCTTAACCTTCGATAGAGGCGGTGGATAGAATATTTGAAGGACTACAACTTCCAAATCTTATACCATCCGGGGAATGTGAATGTGGTAGCATACGCATTGAGTCGGAAGGGCAAGGTGGAAAAAAGTCAGCAGCTAGCGAATCTTTGGGCCATGTGAACAGAAGTGGTGGCTATCAACCCTGTAGAGCAACTAATAGGGTTGATGACAAATTTGGTTATTTCCAATGATTTAGTTGATCGTGTTAAGCTAGCACAAATGGGTGATGAGGAGCTGAATGAAATGTTGGCCAGGACTCCTGACATTGTAGCTGATTCCAATAGTGTGATCACATTTAGAGGAAGGTTGTGTGTACCCAAGGATGATGCACTGAGGCGGAATATCTTGGAGGAGGCTGATCACTCAAAGTTCTCAGTACACCATAGAATTACTAAAATGTATCAGGATTTAAAGCGAACCTACTGGTGGATTGGGATGAAGAGGGATGCTGTGGATTTTGTCTACAAGTGTCAAACTTGCAGTAAAGACCCAGAAAAATAATAATAATAATAACGTTCGACGCGGTGGGATCGAACGTGGGAAAATTTTAATTTTTTTCATTTAAATGGAAAAAAATCGTTACCTGGTTAAGTATGAATTACCCGATTAATTGAAAAATAATTTTTAACCGGATAATTCTAGTTGAATCGGTCGAGTCGACTACACTATTTATCCATTTAACCATTTAAGTTAACCATACCATGTACCCATTTAATAGGTTAAGTGAAATGGTTAAGTGAACCATGTCGATTACCCAATTACCCGGTTAAAGGAATTACGGTAAAGGGGTGCTTCCACGTACCCTAGCCGTCATTTTATTTCATTATAAAAGGAGAAGGGGAGGGCGTCATCTGCATTTTTCCTCCTTAGACAGACGCCGGATTTGCTCCTTCGCTCGGGTAGTTTCTTTCCTTTCTTTTCTTTTGTTGCATGCATACACATGTTGCATAAATCATAAACATGATAAACATAATAATTAAATGAGAAATCAACAAGGGAAGAAGAAAACCAGGAGGACGTCCTACTATTTTCCAGCAGTAACCACGCCATGTTTCCTTCCATGGTGCGGGGTTGACGTGCTGGAGGTGGGAATTGCACCCGACGGTGATGCTGGCCGGATGGGGTCACCTTGGAGGGCCAAAACAGCCCGTCGAGGAGGCACGCAGGTCTGAAATCCGAGGGGAGAACAGGTCGGTGTCGGTGTGGTGGTGCAGCCAAGCTGGTTGGGGGCGCCGCAGTGGTGGTGCTAGAGGGTCGCCGCCGTGGTGGTGCTGGAGGGTCGTCGTCATGGTGGTGCAAGGTGATCCGCCATGGGTCTGGTCAGGTGTTGTTTATGTGGCCGACTAGGGTAGTCGCCATGGGTCATGGGCTGATTATGTGACCGACATGGAGTCACCATGGTCAGGTCAGGGTTGCTGATTGGGTGGCCGGAATGGGGTCGCCAAGGACTGGTTGAGGGTTGCCATGTGGTGGTGGCCAAGTTGGAGACGCCATAGCAGTGAATGGAGGCCGCCACGTTACTGGTTGGTCGCCATGCATGGTGAAAATACCGACTTTCGCTGGTTGACTACAATAAAGCTGGGAGCTTTGGGGTCGTTAAATGAATTGTTAAACTAGAATGGCAACCAGGTAAATATGGGAGAGCTCGATGCGGTCGAGTTAGAATATAAGGTAAATACAAAAGAATTAAGTATGGAACATGTTAATAATTAAATTATCAACTAGTTAATGGGGATTTGGATGGGGATAATTAATAATTAAATATCATCAGAATTGCTGAAAATTTAATAAGTAATGAAGACTAACATGAACTAATTACACCATTTAAAAATTGACAGTATATTAGTCATGTAGTTGCATGTAGGTTCATGCAAATAAAATTATACTAATGTATAATTTTATGCCCTCATTCAGATTAGGGTTAGCGGACCACAGTCAGACGAAATCACAAGTCAGGTACGTATAATAGGTTGAACATCGTACTCTCCTTGTTGGTAGCCTAGGTCGGCCTGAGCCCAGATCGACCTCCATGCACCGAGTGCAACTGGGGTCAAAGAAGTGACTCAGTCCGACACGGGGTCGTATTATGTGCGTAAGTTGTGTAGTGCATCGACATTGTTTTAGAGTAGTGATAGCCGCCCCAAAAAAGGCTACGGCCGGGGTGAGCAAGGCACAGTGATTCCTCCATCGCACTGGAGTGTAGTGATAGCCTCCCCAAAAAAGGCTAGGGCCGGGGTGTGTGAGGCACTGGCACTAGAGTTGGCAGTGAGAGCTTCCCCACAAACTGGGCGTAGCAATCACCTGAGTGCAGTGATAGCCTCCCCATAAAAAGGCTACGGCTGGTGTGTGTGAGGCACTGGCATTAGAGTTGGCAGTTAGAGCTTCCCCATAAACGGGGCGTAGCATTCACCTGAGCATAGTGATAGCTTTGCCATAAAAAGGCTACAGCCGGGGTGTACAAGGCACTGGCACTAGAGTGCAGTGATAGCGTCCCCATAAAAAGGCTATGGCCGGGGTGTGTGAGGCACTGGCACTAGAGTTGGTAGTAAGAGCTTCCCCACAAACGGGGCGTAGCATTCACCTGAGTGCAGTGATAGCTTCCCTATAAAAAGGCTACGGCTGGGGTGTGCAAGGCACTAGCACTGAAGTGCACTGATAGCCTCCCCACAAAAGGGCTACGGCCGGGGTGTGCAGATCACATCGGATACCTCCTCCGCATTATTTTGGAGTATAGCGGAATCGCTCCACCACATATTAAAATGAACATAGGGAAATAGTGGAATGTACTTGACTTGTTTTATCTATTATACTTCTTAGTGTTGTAATCAATAATGCAGAATTGCCTCCTCTAGTGTGCATATACGAAATTAAGTGATTGACAACCAGAGCATGGAGCAAAATAAATATGGGGTCTCCCTTTTTATTTATTTGAGAAATAAGTGTGGCTACTGGGAAACAGTCCAATACTATGGGATCTTTATATATGTGTTTGTTAGAAATGCTAGACATATTTGCTAAATTGTGAGTAACACCTAGCCAGCTAGGCCCACAATATTGTGAAAAATGGCGGGTCGTTACACTTGCCAACAGATCAAAGCCCAACATCAACTACCTGGAGGACTATTGCAACGTTTAAAAATACCAACTTGAAAATGGGAGTGTGTCAGATGTGATTTTATTGTAAAGCTCCCAAGGACTCAGAAGAAGCATGAACCCATATGGGTGGTTGTGGACCAACTAACTAAGGTAGCTCACTTTATCCCCACGAAATCAATGAGAACTGCGGAATGCCTAGCAGGATTGTATGTGGACAATATTACCAAGTTGCAGGGGATTCCAAAGGAGATAGTCTCCAACCGAGATCCCCTATTCACTTCACATTTCTGGGAAGCTTTCCAACATATGGATGGCACCATTTGAAGCCTTATATGGTAGGCCCTGTAGGTCTCCATCGTGCTAGCTGGAGTCTACCGAAGCAATTATAGTTGGGCAAGAGATAGTGAGGGAAGCAACCGAAAAGGTGAAACTCATTCAGCAAAGGCATAAGGCAGCAGGATGGACAGAAGAGTTATGCTGATACTAGAAGGAGGGACCTAGAGTTCCAAGTTGGGGAGTTTGTGTACCTAAAGACATCTCCTACAAAGGGGGTGATCAGATTTAGAACATCAGGAAGTTGAAGCCAAGATTCATAGGACCGTTCCCAATCCTGGATTGAGTTGGAAATTGTGCATATAGACTAGCATTGCCACCAAGGGCTGGAGTACATAATATTTTCCATGTGTCAATGCTAAAGAAATATGTATGAAATGAAGATCATATAATTACAAATTTTGAAGACTTTGAGCTACAATCAAATTTAACCTATGAGGAAAAGCCTATTCGCATCCTGGCAAGAGAAATAAAGACACTCAGGAACAAAGAAATTCCTTTGATAACAGTATTGTAGAAAAATCATGGGTCAGAGGAAGCCACATGGGAGACTGAACATGAAATGTCAAGGAAATACCCTAGCCTATTTGTGGCATAAAATCCTTATAATTGTAGTTGCATGAACTGATCCCAACGAAATAATTAATCATGATTGTTTCGTTGCCCGTTATAATATTTCGAGGACGAAACATTTCCAAGTTGGGGAGATTGTAGAAACTGTGAAAAAAAAAGAAAAAATATATATTCGACTAGGTCGGGGAAGGATCGAACGTTGGAGAATTATTATTATTATTTATATTATATTCTCTACCTGGTTAATTATTATATTTCATGCTTTACCTGGTTACCCGGTTAAATGAAATACGGGTGTTGGGGTGTTTTCCCATACCCTAGCCGTCATTTTCATTTCATTTTATGAGGAGGGCTTCATCCTCACCCTAGCCACCTATTTCTTCTCTTCCTCACCCTAGCTGCCTTCATTCTCTCATCTTCTTGACCTTTGCCGGTGCCGGCTTCTTCCTTGCTTGGGTATCCTTCCTATCTCCCTATTCTTAATTTTTATACATTCATGTTTCTTTTTAATTGATAATAAGCTTGATAATCATAAGAATTAAAGTCTTAAATCAACAAGAAAGAAAACTAAACTAAACTGAAAACTGAATTCCGTCCATTGCCGACGAGTCTGAGTTTTGGCAAGGTGGGCGATCGTAGGCATGGGATTTCATGGCAGCCGCTTACAACCCCGATGGCCACTGGTTGCTGGGTCGAAGGGATGGCTCGCCGTGTCCCTAGTTTCCGATGGATGGCAGAAATTATACCTGTTGTGGGCAGAGTTGAAAAGGATGACGAAGGTGGTGGCGTTCCTCTGAAAGAGACACTGTCATGGTAGTTTCAGAGGGTAGACGCCGGATTGTTCCTCATCGACAACATCAGGGGTCCATTACAACAGTTCCTACCACCAGCACAGGCCAATTGTAAAAACCATGATTTTTATTACAAGACTTGAACCTAAATATTATGAAATAAATATGGATGAACCGATATGGTTGGTTATCAAGTCGACCGGTCATGGTTCAACTTAAGGTCACCTAGAAAATACCTATTCAAGAATGGATGATGGGGTGTAGTAATTTAATGAAGGGATCGTTGAACCTAGGAAATACCAATGGATGATGGGGTGTGAGAATTTAATGAAGGGGCTCGTTGAACCTAGAAAATACCAATGGATGATGGGGTATGAGAATTTAATGGAGGGAATCGTTGAAGTCTATATATATGCAGGAGGAGGGAGTATTTCATCCCTCATCTCCATCCCAAGCGACCTCCCCATTACTGTATTAGGGTTCACGGGTCACAGTCAGACGAAATCACAAGTCGAGTACGTATAATAGGTAGAACATCGCACTTTCCTTGTTGGTAGCCTAGGTCGGCCTGAGCCCATATTCGACCACCATGCACCGAGTGCAACCGGGGTCAAAGAATTGACTCAGTCCGACACGGGGTCGTATTATGTGTGTAAATTGTGTAATGCATCGACATTGTTTTGGAGTAGTGATAGCCGCCCCATAAAAAGGCTACGGCCGGGGTGAGCGAGGCACAGCGATTCCTCCATCGCACTGGAGTGCAGTGATAGCCTCCCCATAAAAAGGCTACGGCCGGGGTGTGTGGAGGCACTGGCACTAGAGTTGGCAGTGAGAGCTTCCCCACAAACGGGGCATAGCATTCACCTGAGTGCAGTGATAGCCTCCCCATAAAAAGGCTACGGCCGGGGTGTGCGAGGCACTAGCACTAAAATTGGTAGTGAGAGCTTCCCCACAAACGGGGCGTAGCAATCACCTGAGTGCAGTGATAGCTTCCCCACAAAAAGGCTACGGCCGGGGTGTGCAAGGCACTGGCACTGGAGACGGTAGTGGTAGCCTCCCCATAAAAAGGCTACGGCCGGGGTGTGCGGATCACAGCGGATTCCTCCTCCGCATTGTTTTGGAGTATAGCGGAATCGCTCCACCGCATATTAAAATAAACATAAGGAAATAGTGGAATGTACTTGATTTGTTTTATCTATTATACTACTTAGTGTTGTAATCACTAACGCGGAATTGCCTCCGCAGGTGTGCAGATACGAAAGTAGGTGATTGACAACCAGGGCATGGAGCAAAATAAATATGAGGACTCCTTTTATTATTTATTTGAGAAATAAGTGTGGCTACTGGGAAACGGTCTAAGACTGTGGGATCATTATATATGTTTTTGTTAAATAAAAATGTTAGACATATTTGCTTAATTGTGAGTAACACCTGGCCAGCTAGACCCACAATGTTGTGTAAAATGGCGGGTCGTTACAGGTGGCATCAGAGCCTGGTTTCCCAAAAGCTCACATCTTATGACTCAAGTACCTTGTTGAAGAGTCCAATATTTATCTTTCTCCAATGGGTATGTCATTAGGGAATTAGTGGACTCACTAACAAACCTAAGTAATCATTGAAAAAAAAATTTAATCAACCATAACGGAATAAATTTTAGATGGCAGGCACCCGAAGGAAGTCGAGCCAAGCTGCGCAGTCGGACACGAACGTGGAGAGTGTGTTAGGCCAAATTTTGACGGCCATACAGGGACTAGCGTAGGCTTCAGATAATACAAGTTCTGTGATGCAGAACATAGCACAGCAATTACCGGGATTGGTAAAAGGGAATGGAGCTCCAAATTCGACTGTGGGTCCTAGTAGACGTCCCAAATGGGGACCAGGGGAGCGCCCAAGAGCGGGTAGGAATAGCTGACCCGGGCGAGCAAGGGGAACTTCCAAACCCAGTGCCACCGGTAGTCCGACAAGTGGTACTGCCAGATGGGGATGACAGTGATCGATACACTGTAGAGAAATTCCGGAAGAACGGAGCTGAGGTATTCATTGGAGGGACTGATCCAATGAAGGCGGAGAGCTGGTTGGACATTACTGAAAAAGCATTTAGAGCTCTCTCTGTGCCTCATCGCCATCAAGTGAGGTTGGCGACATGCATGTTTCAGGAGGAAACATCCTATTGGTGGAAGTTCATGGAGAAGACTGCGTTCCATCAACGGGAGATTTCGTCTATTCCTTGGGCGGAATTTGTAATAGCTTTCAATGGACAATATTTTCCTGAGTCAGTTGTCCAGAAGAAAGCACTTGAATTTGCCACTCTAACTCAGAAGGATGATTCAGTCCGAGAGTATGCAAAAAATTTCTTGCAATTGGAGAGATTTGCATGTGGGAGTCTGGCAACTGCGACAAATTTTTCTCGGGGTTGAAGCCCGAATTGAGGAGTAGGGTTGCTACAGCGCCAAGAGGCACTATAACCGAAGTGATTGAGGCAGCCACTACTCATGAGTTGGTGTACGACTATGTCCGTGCACAGAAATAGGGGAAGGCTACTATGCAACATAAGAATGCCAACCAGGGTAGTAGCAAAAACAGGTCTACAGAACACCAGCAGCAGAACTATCAACGGAAGGTCGTTGGGAACCGCAAAAGGAAGTTTCAGGAGATTCCGTATCGACTATGTAAAAATTGCAACAAGATGCATTCAGGGTTATGCAGTGAGCCCCGTTGGTGCTACAATTGCGGAAGGACGGGACACCTGCAAAATGAGTGTCGTCAGCCCCTGAAGCAACAACAGGAGCAGCCTGAGATCCCGAAAATATAATTAACCATGCTTATCATCTTGCTGTTATAGTATTTCGGGGACGAAATATTTCTAAGTTGGGGAGATTGTAAAAACCATGATTTTTATTACAAGACTCGAACCTAAATATTATGAAATAAATATGGATGAACCGATATGGTTGGTTATCAAGTCGACCGGTCATGGTTCAACTTAAGGTCACCTAGAAAATACCTATTCATGAATGGATGATGGGGTGTGAGAATTTAATGAAGGGATCGTTGAACCTAGGAAATACCAATGGATGATGGGGTGTGAGAATTTAATGAAGGGGCTCGTTGAACCTAGGAAATACCAATGGATGATGGGGTATGAGAATTTAATGGAGGGAATAGTATTCATGAATGGATGATGGGGTGTGAGAATTTAATGAAGGGGTTGTTGAACCTAGGAAATACCAATGGATGATGGGGTATGAGAATTTAATGGAGGGAATCGTTGAAGTCTATATATATGCAGGAGGAGGGAGTATTTCATCCCTCATCTCCATCCCAAGTGACCTCCCCATTACTGTATTAGGGTTCACGGGTCACAGTCAGACGAAATCACAAGTCGAGTACGTATAATAGGTAGAACATCGTACTTTCCTTGTTGGTAGCCTAGGTCGGCTTGAGCCCAGATTCGACCACCATGCACCGAGTGCAACCAGGGTCAAAGAATTGACTCAGTCCGACACGGGGTCGTATTATGTGTGTAAATTGTGTAATGCATCGACATTGTTTTGGAGTAGTGATAGCCGCCCCATAAAAAGGCTACGGCCGGGGTGAGCGAGGCACAACGATTCCTCCATCGCACTGGAGTGCAGTGATAGCCTCCCCATAAAAAGGCTACGGCTAGGGTGTGTGAGGCACTGGCACTAGAGTTGGCAGTGAGAGCTTCCCCACAAATGGGGCATAGCATTCACCTGAGTGCAGTGATAGCCTCCCCACAAAAAGGCTACGGCCGGGGTGTGCGAGGCACTGGCACTAAAATTGGTAGTGAGAGCTTCCCCACAAACGGGGCGTAGCAATCACCTGAGTGCAATGATAGCTTCCCCACAAAAAGGCTACGGCTGGGGTGTGCGAGGCACTGGCACTGGAGACGGTAGTGGTAGCCTCCCCATAAAAGGCTACGGCCGGGGTGTGCGGATCACAGCGGATTCCTCCTCCGCATTGTTTTGGAGTATAGCGGAATCGCTCCACCGCATATTAAAATAAACATAAGAAAATAGTGGAATGTACTTGATTTGTTTTATCTATTATACTACTTAGTGTTGTAATCACTAATGCGGAATTGCCTCCGCAGGTGTGCAGATATGAAAGTAGGTGATTGACAACCAGGGCATGGAGCAAAATAAATATGAGGACTCCTTTTATTATTTATTTGAGAAATAAGTGTGGCTACTGGGAAACGGTCTAAGACTGTGGGATCATTATATATGTTTTTGTTAAATAAAAATGTTAGACATATTTGCTTAATTGTGAGTAACACCTGGCCAGCTAGACCCACAATGTTGTGTAAAATGGCGGGTCGTTACACCACTACAGATGACCTTCTCGCCGGAATTCATGGTGGCGACATGCAAACATGGGGAGATTAACACTACTCCTTGCAACGTCCAAAGGTGGCCAATTCTTCCTGGTTGATGACGGCCTGAGATAGTTGAACATCTGATTTAGAGCAAGGTGTAAGAAAGCAGGGATCTTGAGGTTGGAGAAGGAGGTCGTGACTTGCTGTTGCGCCAAAGACGAAGGTGGAGAGGAGAAGAATGTCGAGGAAGAAGGAGATGGAAATTCTGTAAATAGGGGTTGACTCGACACCCGTCTCGAGTTAAAAATAATACTAACTCGTAATAAATCTTTGAAAATAATTATTCTAATGGGTTATCGGTTAAAGTTGATAAACTAATTACTTATTGTACTAAATCACCGTAAGTGATAAAAATACGGTAATAATAAATAGTTGATAATTAATCCGTGTACTACAAGCGTTTAATTTAAATCGGATGGTTATAAGTAATTAATAAAATAAAGAATATCACCTTTACCATATTCAATTGAATACTAGGTAAATAAAGTGATTATTTTAATAACAAATTAGTAAGGTAGAAAATGGGTTATTAAACTATAATCGCGTAAAGATCACAAGCGTTGAACCTAAATAGCATAATGAAAATAAATACGGTTCTAACATTTATTGAGTTGAATAATTTAAAATAATTAGTAATATCTTTGAATTAGGATAAAACAAATCATTTTAAATAATTTAATTGAACGACTTAATTAATTAAATTGCTATTAATAATGATAATGATTAAAGATTAAAACCGTAAATTAAATCGTCAAGATCGTGGTTAAGTAATTATCATCTCAAAGAAAAATATACTAATAATAGTAATTAAATACTTGTTTATAAGTTAATAGTTATTTTATCATTAGTGAAGTGTGAATTATTATTTAAATAATTAATTTCAAATGTAAAGTAGGACTTAAATGATTATGCCACTTGAATAATTTAATATTTATGATTGTTGAATGTTGCATGCTTTATGTTGTCGAATTTTAATAAGGATAGATAATAGTCATTTAGTTGCATGTATTTCTACTGGAATAAAATTATACTTATATATAATTTTATGTTCTCGTTCAGATTAGGAACGTTGGTCACAGTTGCAGGTTCACTTACGAACTATCCAGGTCCGTATAATTATTTGAAATTTTATAATTTTCCTTGTTGGCAGCCCTGGTCGGCCTGAGCCTATATTCGACTACCATGCACCGAGTGCAACCGGGGTCAAGGAATTGACTCAGTCTGACACGGGGCCACACCCTTTAAAATTACTATGTGGGAGTTCGGGTCGACTTGAGTATCTGACCACCATGCGCTGGAACGCAACCGGGGTCGACTCAATTCGGCACAAGGCATCACCCCCTAAAAGATTAAACACTTGCCCCCATGCCAAAAGGGGTGACAGGGTGTGGTGGCGCAAGAAGGCTCATTATGCACTTGTGATACCGAGAGGGTGAGTCAATGGCAAATATTAGTAACTAAAGGCCGTTGGCCCTGTAGCGTATGTACGCATGCACGTGGAATTGCCTCCGCAGGTGAACAACTTTGGACTGAAGAATAAAAGTGTCGTTGGTGTTTCTTTTATCAACAAAGGTTTGGTGAATTGATAATAAATTGGACCTCCTTTTTATTCTCTTGTGTTATATATGTGGCTATGGGAAACAGTCCGAGACTGTGGGACTTTGAGTTAGTTTATTTTATGCATTGTCACATGCTATCAGAACATGTTTTATTTTCTTTATGATTTGTAAATTTTTGACTTATTTGCTGTATTATGATTCATGTTCTTAAAGTTATGTTTACATCAAATATATTTTTAGGTAACACCCGGTCCGGTTCAGGCTGGTCGTTACATGTTCTATAACTAATAACTCACCTAAACTACCCTATAATTCATCCTAACGCATTATTCGACCTAAAACTAATTTTAAGATCAAATACATAAAAAATTACTGCATATTGTTATATATTCTGATAACATATTTTTCATCATCTTTCTGACGGTTATCATCATATACTCAGGTACACCTAGCCCTCATCGCTCATACCTCATGACTTGCCTTGACTCAGCACGTGGTTCATGGAACTGACTCGACTTTAACCGACAGTTAAACCGACTGGTTCACTAATGTAAAACTTTGACTCGAGTCACGGGTTTTATACTATCACTTTTGACCAAATCTGGAACCTTGATCTTAGATACCTACAGTTTGGTTAAATCTTATATTTTAGTGACTCTTGCAATATTGTTTTGTTACTGCTCTTTTCATTCATTGATGTTATATTTTTATTAATCTATTATAATCTATATATATATATATATATATATATTATTTTAAATAAATCTTATCTTGTTTGATAACGCATTCTAATCCATGCATCGTATAGATTGTGTTAGCTGATGAGCTGGGTTCATTTATAGGCTGCGTGGCTTGAGCTCGCCAGTAGATTGATTGGATCTTGGAGACTAGATCCGTTTAGAATTCATTTCTTCTTTTACAATTATATGATCGGT
Source organism: Piper betle (assembly GCA_033002965.1). Taxonomy (NCBI): domain Eukaryota; kingdom Viridiplantae; phylum Streptophyta; class Magnoliopsida; order Piperales; family Piperaceae; genus Piper; species Piper betle. The sequence goes on along the minus strand of JAURVB010013270.1, from coordinate 107,870 downwards.
GGGTTGTTTTATATCGTATAATAGTTAAGTAGTGGTTTTATTGCAACCCACTTAATGCAGGTCATTTTGACGTCGTGCTTAATAACCCTCGACGAGAAGATCCCTTTAGTTGTTTTCTAATGCCAAAAGATCAAGTGCAAGTTACCTTCTTTCTAGAGGCCTATTAATACTATTATTCTCTACCTATGCCTATTATTTATTGTATTTATGTTTTCATGATTTTGAGAGTGGGGAGATTGTTGGAGATTGTTTCGAATAAGTCCCACTTATGAGCGATAAGTCTGAGGGCGTGATCTGTTGAGGCCCCAGTTGTTTTATGGTCTATTGGATAGATGCAGCACACTACTTTGTTTTCTTACTGCATCATTTTTACCCTTGCATTTATGAGCTTCACAACCACGAGTATGTAGGTTACGAGTACCATATTTTGCAGTGTATGTAATGATTATAGTGTACTTGGCTTACCTTTAGAGCTCAAAGGAGAGGAGCATGGTGTAATTGGAGAGGATAGGAGAAAGGGGCCTGATCAGCAGCGAATCGCACACTAGTGTAGTTTCCTTTGGGTGTCCCCTTCTATTACTTTAATATGAACTACTAAGTTAGTATGCCAGTTTGATATGATAGTTATTTTATTTTGTGGACCATAAACTTGTTGTATAACTTATTCTGACTTTTTTTCTTTTTTAATATTTATGTTGGTGGTGTGCCTAGAATGTTGTTGTCGGATAGAGGGGATGCTAAAGTTTTCACAAATGCACATACTCCCATTGCGTAGTTGTCATGTTGTTTTCTTCTATTTTCCCGCCTTATTTCGGTCATCGAACATTTTTTCTCTTTGCTTAGTATACTGATGTATCCCCCATATTTTGGGAACTTATATTTCTAATAATTTATAATATTTTGAATTATTTTCATAATCCCTTTGTTTTGTTTTGATTGTTGCGGTTGTGGGTAGTGGTTGGCTTCCATCCAAGACGCCAACTAGGTTTAGATCTCATGGGGTTTTGTGGGTGTGGTCTGACATGCAATAAAGTTAAGAGATAGCAATATTAAATAATATAACATTTCAGCTTGGCTCAAGGTTTAACCAAGCATGGGATGTTACAAATAGTCACTCGACCTTCCTTTTATTTTATGACACTCTACCTTAGATGACACCTTGTATAAAACCTGGGTTTTCTCCCGATTTCCCCAGCTTTTTGTTTGGCTCGATCCGGGTAGCATGCGTATCCAGTTCTATTGGTCTGGTGCTATTGGGTTACTTTGTGTGGTGTTGTGGGCTTGGGCATGGGGCGCGGCCAACATTGAGTTATTCCAGTCAGGCACAATTGTCAAGCTGGTGCGAGTGTTTTTTGTTGTTTTAGAGTAGTCGACGGCTGCATGTTGTGTTAGTTATGTGATGTATCCATTTGGGCATACCTTCCTAAGCGCCTTTCTCTCCTTCCCCTTTTTCCCTTTCCCCTTCTCTTTTTCCAGCATTTTTGGCATGTCGTAGTGCAATGTGTGGCACACAAGCATCCTAGGGATGCCTCTGCATGTGACCGAGTTTGCTTGGGCGCCTTTGCACTAGCATGTTTTTGTGTGGGGGTTTAAAAGCCCCACTGCCGACTCTCATTTCCCCAAATATTCCCCTTGGTAGCCTCTTACCTCCGCTGCCACATCTCCTTGGCCTCCCTCCTCCTCCTCCCACTTCCTCCACTTTCTTTTCCCCCTTCTGCCTCGTGTGGTACTTTTTCTTCCTCCTTTTCTTTATTGGGTTTATCCCACATCGGTCCTGGATGATGTTGGTGACTTGTATATAGGCTAATGGGAAAGCCTTATTCCTTAAGTAAAGTGTTGGATTAAGAGAGTCTCGTGACACCTATTGCAAATCCCTTTTCGGGGCCCATAGGACCCAATAGTGGTATCAGAGCCAAGAAGTGGTATCAGATTTAGGTTACGATCTTGGGAGATTGGTATTTGCCTATGCCAATTGTCAAAGTTCCCTTAATGGGTTCAACCTAATGATGTAAGGGTAGTTTGTCAAGTGATAAATGTGAGTTCCGTCTGATGAAGAGGAGATTGCTAGACTCATGGGTTGCCCGATGTGTGAAAGGGAGTTGTTGGGTTTTTCCCACATTGGTCGTGGATAATGTTGGTGACTTGTATATATGCTAATGGGAAAGCCTTATTTCTTAAGTTAACTTTTGGATTAAGAGAGGCCCGTGATACTTATTGCAAGTCCCTTTTAGGGCCCATAGGGCCCAACAGTAGTATCAGAGCCGAGATTCTCTTCATTTTGGGAATGTCTTGGTTTGTGCATGTAGAAATCGTGATTAGGCAATGTACATTGACACATTTTCTTTTTTAAGAATACTAATAAGCTGTTATTGTGTGGATTCATTATAAAAAAATGTTATTTTTATTGATTTTGTAGCTGTTTTGCTAATAAGTGTATTAAAATATTCGCGTTGGCCTAAATTGTGAAATATACTTATAAATCTACTTAATAATAGTTAAAACTATAAAAAAAATTAGAACTTTGTAATTTTTAGAGTGTGTGCGAGCTATCTCATTTCACATGCAATATTATTAAATTTCCTAAATAATTAAAATAATGCTAAGATATGTCGTAATTGGTTGTAAAGTTGGTTTTGCTGTGAAATCTTTAGATAAATGATAATTAACCTATTTATCCTAATTAACTGAACATTATGAGTTGATTTTAATTAATAAAATAATTCATAATTAACAGATTTGGGTGTGGGTTCACTCTATATCTCAAGCGGTTCCGCTGAAGTTCGCCAAATCTTCAAGATCCATTAGCTTTTAAATTCTACCTATTCGAAGTCGCTCGGCATAAGAAAAACAAGGGTTAAATTTAATGAATTGTCAGTTTCAATTGATTTTCCTGATTTTACCGAGATCTCATTCGCAATTAGTGCATTAGGATATATTTGATAATTGTCCTAAGTTTTCTTGGGTGTTGATATCTTAAGTTAGAGTTTAAGTGCACAGGTTGAATCCCAAAATATATTTCATAAATACCGAAATCTCCATTTTGATATCGGTAATTGCTTTATGAAAATCTTGTGCAGTTTTCAGCACGTTCAAAATGTGATTGCGATGTGTGTGAGGAGTGTCTAATTTCATTCCTACTTGTCATGTTATCTGCCGCATCTGGGACTATTGCATGTCATTCTACGCATGCATCAAACAGGTGTTGAGTAGTAGTCTGCATTTTCTAGGACGTGTAGAGTCGAGCTTGACGCAGTAGGACGAGGAGCTCTTCTTATGTCCGTTATGACTCTCTCTACTTGATCTACTATTTGGCTCAAGTATTTTAGTGGATCCCCCTACCTACCGGTCATCTTATCAATTTTTTGGATTAATAAAAAACCTCAAGGTGGAGATCCCTTAATGAGTTTTCAAAAAATGTAAGATCCAGCTCAAAAGTCACACTTTAGTGCAATTCGATTTGACCCTACCTAGACCATATACTTATTTTGCATTTTTGGATTTTTGGTGCATGCATGGTGGAGGGAGTGTGAAGCTAATGGAGGGGTCCTGTCAATACCCAACGGTGGTGCTCGGTTAGTGGTTAATTGTGTGTTTATGATTATCACTATAGTCCCTGCTAGCAATATGTATTCAATATTTTAGCATGTACCTACTCTCCGTCTTGTATATCTAGACATGCCATGTCTCAGATGTGATAAGTTTGGCTCTATTGGCCACGACCATGTTGTTGCCGACTAGATTCTGACATATGCATAATACCGACTTGTTACTATTTAGTATTTTGGTTCATGTGCATGATTAGATCTATGATTATGATTAAGCCATATTGGCTTTATTGTGATTTAGATTATATGTTTGCGTGGAGAAGTTTCTTATTTCATTTTATTTTCCCTCGAATAATTATTTTATCCATTTACCAGTTTTGTGGTTTCCCTTTTAGTCATTTATGACTTAGTGACATTAGTTGTTAACATGTTTATAATATGTAGGTGTGTGGTCATGGCATTGACCAGCGTAGGTGTACAAATTACGAGGAGGTTGGAGATGTTGGGCTGGTTGAGAGAAAAGAAGAATATTATAATAAAAACTAAGGTTCCAGATCTAGTAAAAAATTATAGAATTTCATCAAATATGAGAAGAAGACTGAAGAACTCCATATTCAAAAGAATAATGGCTTACCCTAAATTCAATGACAGAAATATGCACTTCAAAGTATAGTTGAGGTGTAGTTACCTCTACGTACAATCAACTGCGATACCAAATTTCGGCGAACTCCAACACTGACAACAAAGTTGGGAAAAAATAACAAGGTTTGTTGTTTCACTCAAGTTGGAAGTTGGGAACAACAACAACACTCCCTAGAACCAAGAGCCAAAAACCAAACCAAAAGCCAACAACCAACAATGAATAAAATCCCAAGCTGAATGGCACAGATTTTTAACCTATAGTATAGAAACTGAGGTATTATGCATAGAGTGCCTAGACATAGATGAGATGATATGATGGGCATGGTATTACCTAGAACTTAGAGCATAGGTACACACCAATAGACCTACAGGATACGAATTAAGGTACCAAAGTGAGTGCATGGAACTTCCGATTTTTTAGCATGGTTAGTCATAGCAGTTTGGCCATGAGCATCATGACCTAAGTAAAGAGTGTTAGGAGGTATAGGTGGCAGTATGAGGGTGTCACGACAATCAAACAACTATGGTAAGGAGTAAGCCTGGATAGATAGATAGCTTATGGGCAAATAGAATTCGTAGTTGGTCAACTTGCATTAGCTAGCAGGTGCACGGACTAGGTTGACCACCGTTCGAATAGCTTGACAATGGTCAAAGTCACTCGACCCCCATTCGAGTAGCTTGACCACTGTTTGATTAGCTTGATAACCATCCAACTAGTGCAACCATCGTCTAAGTGGGTTGACCATCGTCCGAGCAGCTCAACAACTGTTTGAGTGGCCCGGCCACAGCCGAGTAGGTATGCTATTGTAGGCAAGCAGTATGATAGACAAGTGCACGGTAGAGTACCAAAGTTGCATAGAAGAAATAAGAATATGGTTAAGCTATATAGCGGAAACTTTAAGAAAGGAAATATGATTGGACAATGTGATTAGTAATTATGTATTATGAACCACAAATCAATATGGCACGATTGTATGGTATTGGTTGCCATATTTGAAAATGAGGTAAGTTTGACAGCTATATGGTTAGTGCAGAGTTTAGCATTTACGCAGGCAGTAGTGCAGAGTTTAGCATCTAGGTAGACAGATCTACGATGACCAGAACAATTAGGCCAAGGTCAAAGATGTGGTGTGTAGTATCATGTAGTTCCACGATGTGCACCTTTATATTGTACTAAACTTTGTATTATTTTATAGCCCTGCTTATGAGTCTACCATAGTGATTGTAGATAAGTGAGTCGAGATACAGTATCATAAATTGGTACAGAATGACATGTTTCAAACACATACAAAGGGATAAGACATTTATCCAACCTCATTATGGGTTCCTATTGACTCGAGGTGCAATAGTGGTTCTTTGGGAGAACTGTTCTCTATCCATTGGAATATATGTAACCGGTACTCAATTGATAAACACATGTTTACTATTTACTGATTAGCCTAAAGCTCTAGGAACTGTCCTTTAGGATGGTTGCACTGTAGTTTTGAGGGATTATGGTCATATCCATGGTAAGCGATAATAATGTTACTTCAAAATGGACACTACCTTGACCATCCATATTTTTATACCACCTTATCCCTGTATGAACATTTCTCATCATGCAGCTTTAGGTGATGACATAGTGATTATATTTTGTAGACAGCCTCCTTGGGGGGGCACCTTTTAGGCTCCCTTAGCACATCTCACAGATTACACCTTTACCATACTTCAGTGCCCGGAGCCCTTTTGTGGGGTATCCCTCTGCTTGTCCAGATACAACATGAGGCTAGCTTGACCTCTAGATTACCTCATGTTTTGAAGCATACATGGTGGATCTTGTTAAATCACCTTTTCCCCATAAGCACACCTTGGACTACATCCATCCTTTCGTGGAGAAGGTGAATATGATTATATACTCTAGTTACGTATGTGGACACATGCGTGATATATGCCTTGGACAATGCCAATCTCACCTTCAACAAGTTTGTTCCATTAAACTTATTCTTTGGTAGTTATATACTTCAAGGGTGGCACACCTCACTAGTAGTATGTTTCAATGACCAGTGTGACTGGTGACTGTAAAAATTGATAGTTGAACTTCTTATCAATAGTACACTTCTTTGACAGTGTGTTTCATGGCTAGACATTATGAAAGACTTTTGCACCATGTCTACATAGCCATTTTTATGTATGTTTGTGGCCTAAAGCCATTGTGTGTTTATCCCATTTGGTAAATTCAAGGAATGGAATTTTGTTAAGTGGGAGAGGTTGTAAAATCCTAGCTTTTTGCTGAACAGTCTGTTGGTTCAGTTTTGAACTAGATCAAGTTTCTTGCCTCACCACTTCTGCAGTGTGTGTATGTATGGTATGGTATGTTCGAGCCAAGATCTTAGTCTTTCCTGGTTCTCAGTGCTACCTAGTTAGACACTGCGCTATCTCCATTCTTATTTTTTGTGTTTATTTTAGTTGAGTATACTTAGGTATAGGACCGTGATTCTCACAAGTTTAGTTTGGTTGCCTATGTTTGGAACCCTTTTTGGACAATCCTAGTCCCTACAGGTCCAATGGCACGATTCCCAACATTGTTCCTCGTCGCCTTAGAGGGTGGACCCTAAGTCCACACAATCTTGTTATAGTGCAAAGGTGCCCTCCTAGTGCCCTTGCACTGTAAAAAAGGTGGAATTAGATGTAACACCCTGATTTCGGTTCACTTAAGAACTGAATCAGAAATGTTGTGATCGAGTTGAGTCATGTTTAAAGTTGTTGTCCTACTAAGAGATAAATTTACTTATGTTAATAGTAAAAATTAGAACTAAGAGAAAAACAACAAAAAGAGATTTTTAGTTTAAGATAAAATTCGTTCTAGAGTTGAATTTCCCATAACATGAAATTAATCTTCATCATATCTTACTCTTATCTTATATTCTCTCGGATTGTCAATCTAGGATAATTATATGATATGGTGGCTCATACTCCTTCATACTTATATTATTTTGCCTCAATTTCTACCTCCTAGTGATAATTAATTAATCAACAAAATAACTCATTAATATTTACCTTGTAATCGCATACGGTATTGTGTATCTCCCAACCACAATGACAAACAAGTCAAAAGACTCGTCATATAATAAATTATTAATGACTAATTTAATTAATTTCTCACGAAATCTAATTAAACCTCATGATTTAAGAAATAGGTGATTAATCTAGTCTTAGCATTAAGAACATGATAATTCAAACAATCTGATTAAATAAAAGGGTAAGAGGTTGAAATGAATTTAATTAAACCATGTTAACTTCCATTCTTCTGTACAACGAAATAAAAGACTACTCCATAATAAAAATAAAGAACATGATGAAAAAGAAATAAACTTATATTATAAAATGTACTAAAAATTACAACAACTAGAACTACTTAATTTACTAAACTCCTAAGCCAAGAGTTGAGATAACCCAAATAACAAATGACCACCCCTTTATATAGAAGATGAGACACCCTAGAGATACAAGAATTCGATGAGGATTCCACAACTCGATGTAGTCTAATTGATTATGATGTCTGATGAAGTTTCCAACTCCCCGACAATGGCGCCAAAGCTATGTATATCCATCGTCATTGAGCTTTGTCAACACCATAAATTGTAGCCATTGGGTGGGGCCAAGTGCCATGACCATTCAATTCCAAAGCTTAATTTATTTCATCTTTTTCTCCATTAAAACTCCACAATTAAGCATATCTCATAAAATATTAATTAACAAGAATATAACGATAAATATCACCTAATTAATAATGTTTATACTCGGGAAGTACAAAATCACATTAAAAACATGGGTAAATATTGTATACTTTAAACACTTAATAGCTTCTCGCCAACTCAAGGTGCATAAGCGTAACTATCCCACACACGACCTAAAGCTTGCAGCAGTCATATTCGCACTTAGAATATGGAGGCGCTACTTGTAGGAAACATATTTCAAACTTTTGATAGATCATCAGAATATGATATATATCTTCATGTAGAAGGAGTTGAACAGAAAATAGAGAAGATGGTTAGAGATGTTAGCAGATAACGAAATTGACATAGTGTACCACGAGGGCAAAACAAACGTGGTAGTAGATGCGTTGAGAAGGAAGTCAGGAATCTTGTACTCTATATGATTTGCAGCAGTGTCAATGACTCAGTATGCTGCAAATCATAGACAATTGGTTGGAATGATGGTGCGACTAACCATTTAGTTGAGTGTACTTGAACAAATCAGGATTGCACATGAAGCAGACCCATAGTTGAAGTAGTGGTTGGAACAAGGAATACATCAGGAATTGGCCAGAGATGCAAATGGGTTAGTCAGACTTAGAGGTCACCTCTTTGTGCCGAATATTCCAGAGTATCCCAGACTTGGAAGTACTATTCTTCACGAAACTTACACGTCGAGATGCTCAGTGCATCCAGGTGGAGTGAAGATGTACCATGATGTCCAACATTGGTAGCCAGGAATAAAGAGAGAGGTATACGACATAGTTGCAAGATGTTTGGTGTGCCAACAAGTGAAAGCTGAGCACGTATGCCCAGGTGGAATGCTACAGCCATTGGAAACCCCAGAGTGGAAGGGGAGAGCATAGCATACGACTTTGTAGTTGGTTTACCTACGACCCGCCTACGAAAGGATGTAGTATGGGTCATAGTAGATTGACTTACAATGAGCACATACTTTATACCAACCAGGATGGATTACCCACTAACCACTTTAGCCACGCTAAACCGAGACCAGATAGTCAGGCTATATCGAGTGCCACAGGGAGATCATATCAGATAGGGATCCAAGGTATACATCTCAATTTTGGAGAGCTTTTCAGGCAGCTATGGGCATTGAATCGAGATTCAACACAGCCTTTCAGCCTTAGACAGATGGGCAAACTAAAAACCATACAAATCATAGAAGATTTGCTCTGAGCATGCATGATGGATTTCAGAGGAAGTTGAGAAGTGCACCTACTTCTAGTGGAGTTCTCCTACAACAACAGCTATTAGGCCATGATAGGAATGGCACCATTTGAGGCACTATATGACAGGCCACGTCGATCCCCAGTGTGTTGGGTATAGGGTAGTGAGCTAGTTAGTAGTTGGGCCAGAGATGGTCCAGCAGACATAGGAAGTGGTAATGCAGATCAGGAAGAGGATGAGATCAACTCAGGATAGGCAAAAAAATTATGCTGATCAGCCCAGACATGAGGTTCATTGTACGTTAGGAGATCATGTTCTTCTAAAGATCTCTCCGACTAAGGGAAACACGAGATTTTGGATGCAAGGGAAACTCAGTCCGCGATATATTGGACCGTTTGATGTGATCAAGTGCATTGGACCAGTGGCTTATAGGCTAGCATTGCCACCTCACCTATCAGTTGTGCATAATGTCTTCCATGTGTCAATGTTGAAGAAATACCACCTAGACAACTCTCATGTTGTCAACTTCAGAGAGATAGAACTACAGTCAAACCTGGCGTATCCAAAAGATGCAGTTTGGATTGTAGATTGCAAAGTGAAGATTCTCCAAAGAAAAGAGTTCCCCTAGTACGAGTGCAATGGACTTGAAGACGAGTCAAAGAATCTACATGGGAATGCGAGGATGAGATGAAGGAGTGGAACCTGGATATATTCGAGTAACTAGCTTCACAACCAAGTACCTTACTAGAGATTTTTTTCAGATTATGGATGAGTTTGAAACTTCCTTGGTTGAAATTTCGAGGACGAAATTTTTCTAAGGAAGGAAGGTTGTAAAACCCGTGACTCAAGTTGGAGTTTTACATTAGCGAACCAGTTAGTTCAACCATCGATTAGAGTTGAGTCAGTTTCATGAACCACGTGCTGAGTCTAAGCCAGCCGTGAATTATGGGCGATGAGGGGTCAGGTGTACCCGAATATATGATGATAACATCCGAAAGATGGTGAGAAATGAGTATGTAGTAATTTTTTTTATGTATTTGATCATTGAATTATTTTTATGCCGAATGACACATTTGGATGCATTATAGGGCAATTTGGGTGGGCTATTAGATATAGAACATGTCATTGTGGTGTTATGGTGTGTAATATATTTTATGGGATTTCCCCCTATTTTCTAGATTTTTTAGGATTTATTACAAGTTAGTTATTATTTTTGACACAAGTCAGAGTCGGGCCAACTTTCAATTGTGATATTACCACCCACCATTACCTCGACCTTTATTTCTCTCCCAAACCCTGATAGCAGTTGTGCCGCCCACTCTACTCACCGCCGACGCCACCCTACTGCCGATCGACACCGCCTAGCCCAACCGTGGTCGTAGCCGTGCCGCCCCGAATACCCCCTGTCGCCGCCCGAACTCCATGACACAAGAAAGTTTCCACGATTGTGCCGCACTTCCATCGCTGATTCCGCCAGCGGTGACCGTTGCCACCACCATCTAATCACCGCCTCAACATCTTCTACCCTCCCACGACCTTCCCCGACCGCAGTAGAGCCGAGCACTGCCCACATCGGCCGGATCTTCACACCCCATCGCAGACAACCCTGTTTTGCCTTTTTTCAGTGAGCAGCCACCTCTGCCAACCACATCAACATCGTAGAGGTGTCAGGCTCGCTGAGACAGTGCCAACAGTACCCCATACCACCATCATCCCGTCGGTAGCCACCGCTGGAAACAGTCACCGGAAAACAACCTGAAGGTTGCCGGAAACCACTGAAAACAACCGAAAAACTGCCGAAACACAGGAAAACTGGATTCATTAGATTTTGCTGGTTCATCAGCCGAACTCATTCAGTCAAAGCCGATCAAACTTAGGGCGCCACCAAGCGCCAAATTCGAACTCTTAGACATGTGACAAAACCCTAACAGCCGTCGATTGTCAACGATGCAAGGTATAATTACCTTCAATTTAATTATTTAAAATTGATAATTAATAGCACAACATGCTAGAATTGATTGTTTGATATGATGAATGCCTAATTGTGAATGAAGCGACAGTTTGCATGATTTACTTGATAGTGAATGGATGCTAGTGATCTAACTAAGTAAATAATCTGAGCCTGCTAATTGACCAGAACATGACTTAGAAAAACATAAAGAAATTCGTATGAATAGGATGAGTTAAAATTATTTTTACACTGATGATTGTTGATTGTTTGATGGATAATGATTGTGTTGTGAGTGTGATGTCATGATGAGTTTGATGCATCATCCAGTTAGTGGGCGTTGGCTTGTAGATTTGATGTGTAGGTACGGAGTAGGAGCTTGCTGTATAGGCGCTGTAACGACCCAATTGTTCCAAGCCATAAGCCAAGTGTTACTATATGAAACTAAGTGTCTCATAAATTAATTTTCTATTAATTTTCAAGATTTTAAACAATCTCGTGACATAAAATTTAATATAACAAATGCTCAAAATAATCTAAACCCCATGAACCGAACAAAAATCCCACTGCCATGCAAACAATCTAAAAGTATAAAAACCAATAAGAAAAAAATTCAAAAGTCTAATAATAGAGTCCTCCAACTGTCCCGACTCTACCCATCCTTCCATGGTCACACTTGCAGAAACAATTCCGCGTTAGTGATAAAAACACTTAGTCATATAATAACAAGAAACAAGTTAATATATTCTACAACATCATTATTTATTGTTCATTTTAAGATTTTCAAAACCCAAATAAATTAACTTAATTATTTTTCGGGGGTTTTACAGGCGACCAACCACAATTGGAGCTTCTACCAGGCCAGTTTAGGACTCGCACTCGATTTATTGTCTCATTATATCGTGTTTTGTTTAGAACAAGAAAGAGGATGTGTCAAGTGGTGGGTTTAACGTATCCCACTCCACACGAACCATGTAACGACCTAGCCCAAAGTGTAACATAATGGGCTAAGTCATTTCTTTAAAATGGGTACCCCGGAAGTTAACGATCTATAGTCCATTCCCACTTATAAACAGGATCTTCTCCCAGCAGGTATTAGATGTGGGACTAAGTTGAGGGATCTCACAATCCACCCACCTTAGGAAATTTCGTCCCCGAAATGCCTATTATTAGCCCGTTGCTAGCCCCAGCCCACGTCCTTTTCGGCCCGTGACCGGCAGCCTAGCCAACGTTTCTAGTCTTGGCCCGTTGCTAACCCCAGCCCACGACCTTTTTGGCCCGTGACCGGCAGCCTAGCCAACGTCCCTAGTCCATCCCACCATCTAACACGGAACCAGGTCGGCTCTGATACCATTTGTAACGACCCAGCCCAAAGTGCAACGTAATGGGCTAAGTCATTTCTTTAAAATGGGTACCCCGGAAGTTAAAGATCTATAGTTCATTCCCACTTATAAACAGGATCTTCTCCCAGTAGGTATTAGATGTGGGACTAAGTTGAGGGATCTCACAATCCACCCACCTTAAGAAATTTCGTCCCCGAAATGCCTATTCTTGGCCCGTTGCTAGCCCCAACCCACGTCCTTTCTGGCCCGTGATCGACAGCCTAGCCAACGTTTCTAGTCTTGGCCCGTTGCTAGCCCCAACCCACGACCTTTTTGGCCCGTGACCGGCAGCCTAGCCAACCTCCCTAGTCCATCCCACCATCTAACACGGAACCAGGTCGGCTCTGATACCATTTTGTAACGTCCCAGTTTAAAGTGCAACGTAATGGGCCAAGTCATTTCTTTAAAATGGGTACCCCGGAAGTTAAAGATCTATAGTCCATTACCACTTATAAACAGGATCTTCTCCCAGTAGGTATTAGATGTGGGACTAGGTTGAGGGATCTCACAATCCACCCACCTTAGGAAATTTCGTCCCAGAAATGCCTATTCTTGGCCCAGTTGCTAGCCCCAACCCACGTCCTTTCTGGCCCGTGACCGGCAGCCTAGCCAACTTTTCTAGTCTTGGCCCGTTGCTAAATCCAGCCCACGACCTTTTTTGGCCCGTGACCGGCAGCCTAGCCAATGTCCCTAGTCCATCCCACCATCTAACACGGAACTAGGTCGGCTCTGCTACCATTTGTAACGACCCAGCCCAAAGTGCAACATAATGGGCTAAGTCATTTCTTTAAAATGGGTACCCCGGAAGTTAAAGATCTATAGTCCATTCCCACTTATAAACAGGATCTTCTCCTAGTAGGTATTAGATGTGGGACTAAGTTGAGGGATCTCAGAAATTCCTATTCTTGGCCCGTTGCTAGCCCCAGCCCACGACCTTTCTGGCCTGTGACCGGCAGCCTAGCCAACGTTTCTAATCCAGCCCACCATCTAATACGGAACCAGGTCAGCTCTGATACTATTTGTAACGACCCAGCCCAAAGTGCAACATAATGGGCTAAGTCATTTCTTTAAAATGGGTACCCCGGAAGTTAAAGATCTATAGTCCATTCCCACTTATAAACAGGATCTTCTCCCAGTAGGTATTAGATGTGGGACTAATTTGAGGGATCTCACAGACCATTTAGCCGATCGTATTTTTCAGATTAATAACCCTTGAGGATGAGATCCCTCAAGATTGTTTTCGAGACTCAAATCTAACTCATGACGCCTTCGACCTATTATATTAAAATCCCTACTCATGCCTATATATATATATATCTAGTTTTCGTGTTTTCAATAAGATGTAAGACGAGGGAAATTGACGGCCATGTCTTAAGATAGGGCGTGTGTTTGTCAAAGCGGGCTCTAGAATTGGCGAGCGTTTACTCCCTTCCCAAGGGATCCTGATAACTCCACCATTGAGTTCTTCAAATCTGGAGAAGTGTGGAGGTTTACGAATACTGCTATGCAGTGCATGTCTAGTAATATGGAGGATGTAGAGGGCTGAGAGGAAAGAAAGGAAAGTGAATGATTTTTCCATGCAAAGGGATAGTTTAAATAGTCAAGGAAAGAGAATGATATGGAAAGAGGATGCTACTCCCTAGGTCAATGGCTCTCATTATTGCCCTTGTGAGAGTTCTTGAGGAAGTATATGAGGTTTTTATTCAACATGAGGGTTAACTCTTATATGTTAGTTTGTTATTAGTTATTTTTGGATTGGTAACACTCGTTACTAACGTCTTTTTATAATATATGTAAGTGAGAACTGTGAAGGATGAGCACTATCAAGATGGCAGAGGAGCAGCACTTAATCACACACACATGTACTTGCCGACTGTAATTGGTGATGTGTTGTGTGTGGATAATGAATTCAAATGTTATTATGTAAATTGTTATAGATATTATTATGCATGTGAATGAAAATGGAAAGTTGAAAATGAATAGGGTGAGCTACAAAGCGAGGGTAACTAGAATGTGAAATCATGTTGTGTCTGGATTGAGTTTTTGACTTTTATTGCTATAAATATATACTATTTATTGTTGACAGGGTGGCATCTATTGTACTTTTAGGGGAGACTCTCTCCGTCTTGTTTCTAAAATATATATTTCTTTTGAACTTTTTGCTTGTTTGGTTTATTTGTTACGTATTTGCACATCATGACATGCATGTATGACCACGTTAAAACTCAAGCATCTCATCCACGTTTTGCATATGACATCATCATCTTAAGACATCGAGGGTAGATCCAGGTTGGCTTAACTAAATCAAATAAATCAGTTCCGGTTGTCAGAAACATTTTCAGGTTGGTTCACGGGTGAACCGAAACGGGGTGTTACAAAGGTTATGTATGCAAATTTAAATACAATAAATGTGGAGAAGTAAGCTTTTCATATGAGAAGATGCGTTTTTGATGCGAGGTCAAGGTGGGAAAATAAATGAAAACAGTGGGTTCTTACTATACTTTGTTAAGTAATTTTTTTATTGCACACTCAGGTGAGATAATGACGATGGAGGAAGCGCAGGAAGATAAAGTTTCTTTTGCATGCGAGGTTTTTCTTATAGTAGTTTTTCTATTTCTTTGGAAGTAGGTTTTAAGGTTTTACAAAGTGAGTACTTTTATTATAAGTGAATTTATATTATTTCATATCAAACAAAGTAAACTTTTCTGTTTATTGATTGAATTTAGGTCAACTCCACGTGGACTGATCAAAATGGGCACAGTTTGGACGTGAAAAAATGAGGCGTGGTTAAAAATTTTTCTAAAGGAATTTTTATACTTTCTTACAGTAGTGTGTATAATCTGAACGTTGTCAACTCCCATTGAGCCATACAATGTTTTGGACAACAAAATGATATAAAATTTATCTATCTACTACCTATATATCTATCTTCTATCTATAATAATTTTTATAATAAGAGAACAAATTTTGACAAGTGTCCTCAATTAAAAAGAGATAAGTGAATGACATGATTTGATTCATTGATACAATTAAGAAAGATTAAAAGATTACATAAGATCTATGTAAGACCTAAATATCTTAATTAAAGACTTCTTTTAACTATCATATCTAACTATATCATATGTAACTATATCTAACGTCTCTAAAGATTATATAAGATCTAGATCTATCTAATTAAGATATGTATCTGTTATCATATCTGACTATATTTAACATATGAGTTTGGCATCATATATAATTTGATCGTATCTTGCCTGCTCGATTCTACCAAACAAATTCAAAAACATAAGATTATGCTTACTTACAATATACTAACCTTTTATTTAATTATAATATATTATTTTTAAAAAATTATAAAATAATATTAATCAAGTGTATAATTAATACCAATTTAATTAACATACAGATTTTTGTCAAAGCTTATAGAAAATGTATAATTGAATTTAATATTCGAGTTAGATTGTTAAATTTTAGTGAAAAAATTATATTTATTGGAGAGTATAATCAATTTATAAAATAATTAATTAATTAAAATTTTTAAAAAAAATTGTCAAGTGTAATTAAAATATACAAACTCTTTTTTTTACTTTTTGTCAAAGCTTGCATGTAAAATATATAAAATAATTAATTAATTAAGAAATTCCAAAAAAAACCAAATTCTGCCCAAGTGTAAAGAAAATATACTAACTTTTTTACTTACTTAAATATATCCTTTTTATATAAGAATTGTAATGTAAAGTTAATATGGTTTATAATTGAATCCCAATTTTAGTAATATAAGGATTTTTATAAAGCTTATAAAGAAAATATATAATTGAGCTTTAACTCAACTTGGATTATAGTTTAAGTTGATTATCATTATAGAAAGGAATAAAATATGTACGATGCACCAAATCAAAGAAATCGTGCCACACGCAATGGCTTGGAAGCATTTGCATAAAAAATTGTAATTTAAAAAGAATTACACTTTACTAAAAAAATATCTATATAAAAATATGTTAAAATATAAATAAGTTTAATCAAATTATGTACTATGTTATAAAAAAAATTTATATTTGGTAGGGGGTTGATACATAATATAAAAAGAGGACGATGATAATTAATTAAATTTAATTTAGAAGAAAATGATGATGTTTTTTAAAAATATAATTAGCAAACAAAATAAAATGATACGCAAGCCCTGCACAAAAAAATAACAATATTAGTAAACAACAGTTTTATATTTGGTAACCGTGCATGATATAAAAAGAAGATGATAATAAATTATAATTAACTTATAAACTTTAAAAAAACTTTAAAATAATACTTATAATTAATAAATTAAAGTGTATATAACACGCACACACCCCTCCCCCCAAGAGTGTGAGTATACCATTAGTGCTGTATATAAAGCTATCTCATAGCCCAAGAACTCTCTGTAGATGTTTTTTTGCTGTTTTATAAAAATAAGTTTGCTTTTTAAAATAAACAAGTTTTTAGAAATTTCATCTTAATTACTTAGGCAAAGTGTCATTGTCACTGATGTATTGTTCCTCTCTTATACATGCTCATATTTGCAAAAATTAGAATTGGACATTGAATCAGATTGGAAGAAAGTCATTGAATCAAAATCGATTCATCAAAAATCGAACAAGAATTGGTCTACTTGAATCAGACAAATTTAGTAAAGTTATATAATACATTAGGACACGTTATAAGGTAGCTTGGGTGTGTTGTTAGTTATATAAAATATCATTATGATGTTATTTTGTGTATTATATTTTATGAGATTTTTTCTTATTCTTTTGGATTTTTTAAAGATTTATTACGAGATAGTTATTATTTTTTACTCAAGTCGGAGTAGAATCAACTTTTATTTATTATATTGCCACTGACCTATTTTTCCCTCCCAATACTTCTCTCCCCCCACCACCAAACCCTCAATGTCATCCTGATTCACGTCACCCCCGACCACTGTACCACCGCCAATAGATGCCACCGGTCACCGCCAACACGTCACTGAGTCGTCCTCCATATTTTTTGTTGCCTCCCAGTCTCCACAAAGCGGAGAAGGCCACGAGCTCACATGCCCTCCCGACGCGATTCCATCACCGCTGTGCCGCCATTTCTGTCCCGAAGATCTCGCCAGCCCTCCACTGCCGCGTGTTGATGTCTAAAGAGGCCAAAAGCCGCCACTTGGGTGACCCCTAATTAGGGCACCATTGCCCGACTCTGATCGCCGCCCCCTGCCCTTGCCACCTTCTGCGCCCCTCCCGAATTAGCTCAAATTGGCTGATTCACGGATCAGCTTAAATTAGCCAATTTATTGACTGATTTTTTCCACGACCAATTTGTCTACTTTTCTAGATCGAAATCCTTTCTATCCAATTTAAATCAATCAATTTTTATAACTATGTACACGCTACTATGTATGTGCCTTATCTATAGAACTAACAGCTCGTAGGGCCCGAGACTCTAATCTTTCCTGGTACGCCTTCTTGGCAGCTAATTCCTTCAACTAGGCAAGCAGGTTATTGACTTGGAATGAACAGAATCATTATGAAATGTGAACACGACAAATTTCAGACAAAATATAGAACAGGATCAATACCTTTATGCAGAACATAACATGTTTCACATGATAATCTCACACTACAAGCTTGTTGCAGAAAAAAAGGGTGAAGTGATCGACTTGATAAGATAAATGTTCCATTGGAAATTATATCTATTAGCACATGGACAACATCCAAACAGTGGAACCATTTGTTTTCTGTAAGCACCATTGTCAAAAATGTTTCTTTGCAATAATCAATATATCATTGCTCCAATAAATGAGGTAGAGAAGAGTGATCTTTTCTAAGTTATTGGTGGTCATTGGTCAGGATGCACATGCATTGCAACTTTTTCGACAATAACCAGCATATTCAGGGGAACCCACCATGTAGATCTGATTTTTCTTACACTCTCCAGCAGCAGCCCACTGTGGGCAGTGCACATCCTCATCAGAACATTCTCCATTGGGTGAGCCTCTCTTCGGAGTATCGAATGACCTGACATGAATCCATTTTGTAGCTGACCATTTCTCCCCTTCGATGACTGGGCAGCTTCCATGCAGGCTGTCTGAGTCGGTCGATGCGTCTGGATGAAGGCTAAAGAACATAAGTGCATCACCTTTCTTTGGTTTAACTGCAAGCAACGAAACATCATAAGCCACTTTAAAAGTTTCCGTTACAATTGCTTTTCCCCATTGCAGTCCTTCCCCGTCCATTACCAAAAAGTTGTCAAAGAAACTTCAGTGCCCTATTTCTTATTTTATGATAAAGAACCAAAAATTGATTTGTCACTGGCACAAATAAAGTTTCCGCTTTCATAAGCAGGAAAATACATTCCCCACCCTTCATATAAAAATCCTACAAACTAAAGCATCACAATTATTTATTTTATAAGATGTACTATTTAAAAATAGTAGAAATCTCCAGTAAGGCCTTGTAACCAATATGGCTGTAAGACCTTGTAACCAATATGGCTGTAAGACCCAATCAGGTTCAAGCATATCACCCACTCTTTCAATACCCTCATGACAATTTTGTTATAAAAAGTAAAAGCGACTACAATTTTTTATGATTCTCTAACTATTCATTGGGTATTAAAACCATTATTGGCTGTAAGTCTTACAGCAGATTATTTTTCATTTCAAAATATTTCCTGTTTCAAAACCATTATTGGTTGTGAGATACCTGCATAGCCTTTCTTTGAACATTCTGACCAAGAGTGGTCCTTCGGCTTAGTCTCACCAGACTACACCACAGACAATAAGAAAAAAATAATTGCATCAGCAATGTAAAAACCTACAAAATTGCTTACCCTTGTAATAACATACCTCTGCATTGGGAAAGACAGTTTCACCTCCTTTCTCAACCTTGGACAAATACATTAAAACAGTTGCTATTCGATGTCCACCGAGTGCTTGATTTGCTTTGTCATGAAAATAATCAAAATGAGGCTCATACTTCTCACCATTTTCATAGTGCAAGATTTGGATGGATTCTCCATTTTCTGCACAGCAAATAGAGTTCCTTAAGACATCCTTTCACAAATGAAAAAAGCCAATTGAGAATGAAATTGAGTTTTACCTACGGGTAGAAATGTCCATGCAGCAATCCTCTGTTCAATCACTGAAACTACTTCATCCTACAGCCCCAGCAATAGACGCAAGATATAATCTTTACTTAACAGCATTCAAAGTGTTAAACAAAAGTTTAACTTTATCTACTGTTCCAAATCTATAAATGAGGAAAAGAAAGTAGACATATACATCTTCAGACACAAATGAGAACCAAAATATAGATTTTCACCATCTCACATAAATGTAAAAAAGCATATATATAATCAATCACATGAAATAAAAACAAACATCTAGAAGCATAACCAAATCAGAAATCCAACCTCAATTTACAGAAAAACACCAATATAAATTTAACCTTGCCAAAATGTTTTCTGGTGGTGCATAGTGC
Organism: Piper betle; assembly: GCA_033002965.1. Taxonomy (NCBI): domain Eukaryota; kingdom Viridiplantae; phylum Streptophyta; class Magnoliopsida; order Piperales; family Piperaceae; genus Piper; species Piper betle. The sequence goes on along the minus strand of JAURVB010013270.1, from coordinate 87,938 downwards.
AGCATGATAAGAACAAACCACATAGAATTTCTGTTAGTTATTGTATCCTGTTAGGCCTGCCAGGAAATTACAAACTATCAAAACTACTCGTATAAAGAAGTTTACCCTTTAGTTTTACTAAGTTCAGTCGGGATATGGTAAATGGCAAAAATTAATATTGCTGAAGATGACACATTGAACACCTCAACAAATTAGTGTGCGCATTAAAAATGAAGCATTTAAGTCCTGAAATAAATATTAACAATTACACTACAAGCAGCTCCGTGCACAAAGGCTCTGGCATGTGCAGGTGCAGGAAGTATCTGTGACCATGAATCTACTGTATGTAGCCTTACCCTTACAGTGCATTTTCTACTTGGCTGTCTCCTCACTCTAACCAGTGATCACTAGGTCAAATGTTTGCAGCTCCTACAAGTTGCGCCAAGGCTTTCTTTAACATAACAACCATCACAATAGCACCTAAAAAAGTGAATGAACTGGTGCTTTGAAAATTTTATAACCTGCGTCTACCATAAAACACTTAGGCTCCTTTTAGTTGGCATGAAAAAAATGAAAAATTTATGAAATCTATATACAATCCTTCATGCAAAAGCAATGACTTCTATAAAAAAAGTTATCGATTTTTATAGTACTTTGTGGTAAGATGCAAGACTTCCACAAAGTGGTCCCCCTTAGAAATTTTGTCACAATAAAATTTCTTCCAAAAAATACAAAAAAAAGAGGGAAATTTTTTTGCAAAGAGATTTTGCGTCTTATTTGTACCTCATAATTAACTCTTTGTAAATTATAACTATGAAAATTTCATAAATTTTACAGATGTTTCATGTCAAAGGACCTTAATTCACCCAATCTACCCATTTCCACCTTGTTAAGATGTTTGTTTATTGTAGTTAGCAAGAAATGTGAGAAATACATGTCGGGCATTAAAGTTTTGCAGAAGATTGTCACCTACTTAATAACAAATTGCTTAGGCCTAATCTAATAGCATGCCCAAAAATCATTAATCCAAATATGACAAGCGTCTTGCAGTCCACAAAATGTAGAAGCTCAATATAGAAAGTTATGACAATGGGAACACCAGAAAGAACACATGATGATCCAACAAAAGGAAAAAAAAGGGCCCAATAGATCATGTCAATAATTCAGAAAACCAAACAACAAAATATAGCAAATGGAACCACAAACAAGTAGGCAGCAGAAAGGTTACATCTACCCATTCAATTTTTTTTTAAATGAAAAAAAATGGGATTGCTTACCTGGGCTTTGCTGAGAAACATGCCAGAGCTGGTTCGGACCTCGCTCATTATACTCTTTCCTGAATCGTTGTCCGCTACCATCGATTTTTCAAGTTTGTCTTTCGCCTAATCAAAATAGAACAAAAAATATAAATAAATAAATAAATAAAGCTGTAAATTCGAGCTAATCATAGTCTCACCAGGGCTATGAGATGATCACATTCCTCGTCGGAAAGGAATCCTTCGTACAAGAACGCCCTGGGATGCCAAGAAAGCTGCTTCACCCGCGTCGGATCAGACGCCGCAGTCCCTCTCCACAGCCGCAGCAACGATGCGTCATGCCTGAAAACCCAAAACATTCATCAATTACCCACCAAGAGAAACTACCCAAAATCAATGCATTAGATTAGAAAATAGAAATGATAGAACAACTCACTTATTTTCTCCAAGCCATGACCGAGCCTGAAAAGGATAGGCAAGACCCACAAAGGAGAAGAGGATGAAGAGATGGAAAGGCTTCATTTTCGGTGGGAGAGAGGCCATGGTGACGGCGAAGACGGAAGAAACTGGGATATGAAAGGTCGGGGATGAATTGAGGACCAAACAACAGGCGCGTTGACTAAAGGGCGGCGCCACTGGTTCCGCAGTCAGTCTGAGAACTATGCATCAAAGTCCGCACTTCATGGCGACCTGTCATTTTACCTACTAAAATTCAGACCATTTTAAAAAATACATAAAGAAAAAAATAAAAATTTACTAACGAAGGACGAAAAGATGTATTATTAATAATTTAATAGTATTATGCAAAATATTGCCTTATAGCCACTTATACTATCGAAAAATTTTAGTTTTATACATAAAATTTTGTTAAATAATAAAAAAATATATAATAATTTAATATTTTATATATAGATTCTAATTGATTTTAAAAATAATTTTTAATTAAATAAAAAAATAACTTATAATGATTTAATTAATTATTTTTTATTTTTATAAATTTTTAATCCGTTAAAATTTTTTCTTTTAATTAAATTCCCCTTTTATTATTTAAAGTAGATTTTATACAAATTTTATAATTTTTCTTTAATATTTTAAATACCATGTATTTTGAATTGGGTTTGAGTAAAATTTAATTTATTCGAATAAAAAACTAGAATCAAACCAACTCTTTCAACAATTTCTTACAAAACTTTTGCAAAAAAGTTACAAAAAAATATAAGTGCACGAGTCTGTGACTAAATTGGCCACAAGTAACCTCCAATTGTCTTGATCTGCCAGATCCAGCCATAGGGCGAATTGCCACAATGACCACATCAACACTAGATATGGTAACGAATGTCGTCCTTGACCGCCCACGTAATCTTTTTTATAAAAGTGCTTTATATAAAAACAAATAGTTTGGTTTGGTTTTATCCAAACCAAAACAGGAATACCGGGAAATTTAAGCTATTAAGTTGAAATATATCATTGAACTGTAAAACTAGTATTAATCACCATTTGCTATATGTTGTGTTATTAGTTAGTAGAGTAGGTCGTGTTCTTTGTGTTTTGCATGTGGTAGATTAGTAAATGCAGGACATTTTTGGAGTACTTTGTAGCCTAGTCTAGGGTTAGCCCCCAATAAGCCTAGAATAGCCTAGGTCAACCACCCTACCCTTTGCTTGAAACCACCTTTAGGAGCCTTTTTCATCCCCAGCGTCATGGCGTCACGCTCGTGTTCTGCAATGCTATTGACCATTTTACAAATTCCAGCCCTAACGAATGTGCTTGCGTGTGGGATCGTTTGCCCCATGGATCACGTCTTTTCGGCTTGGGTTTGAGAATTTGTTAGGATCGAGGTGCCCTTGTTATACAAAGAGACAAGTTTTTTTTTATGTGGTTTTTTAGAGTTCAGTTTGAATCACTAAATAAGTCTACGATAAGATTGATATTCACAATCTACTAATTTTTAATTTTGATTTTACATTTTACGTATTATGGTAGAATTTTGTCACTTTTAAATAAGTCCGCGATCTTTAACTCCAACGCCCTAGAAGGGCCTCAAGTTGAAATCGAAGTCTCAAGTTGAAATCGAAGTTGAACCGAATCCACTAGGTGGGTCTTCTTGGCTGTAATATGCTTTGTTTCACTACTAACGGGCCGATCTTGTAGACAATTTGATAATTAGGCCGGGGCTTGATGGACATCCAATAGGACAACCTGGTGGACTGGATAGCACCTTTCAACTAGGAGTGGACATCCGTCGGACAAGACATCGGACAAGTTATTGTCCGTGTCTGTCCGAAATTTTATCGGACAAAACTTGTCCGACCGAGTTAATGTCCGATTTGTCCGTCGGGCCCGGACAACGTCCGCGGACGGTCCGAAATTATACCCTAATTATTAACTTTAACCCTACTTATCAACCTAATCCGCCGCCGCCGTCGTCGTCGCCGTCGCCGCCGCCACCGCCGTCGCCGCCACCGCCACCGCCACCCACCCCCACCCCCGCAGCCCTCTTCGCCGCCCTCCCCCAACCTCCGCCGCCCTCCCCCGACCTCCGCCGCCCTCTCCCCGGTCGCCGCCCTCCCCCCGGTCACCGCCCTCCCCCGCCCTCCTCCTGCCCTCCTCCCGCCCTCCCCCGCCCTCCGCCGCCCTCCTCCCGCCCCTCCTCCCCGCCCTCCTCCCGCCCTCCGCCGCCCTCCCCGCCCTCCGCCGCCGTCCCCCCGCCCTCCCCTTTCCTCCTGTCGGCGCCCTACCCCGACCTCCGCCACCGCCTCGACTCCGCCGCCGCCTACCTCCGCTGCCCCGCCTCCGCCGACTGCCTTTGCCACCGCCTGCCTCCGCCAGACCGCCGCCCTCTGCCTCCGCCGGTCCGTGGGCGGCGCGGCAATGGTTTGGACGGGAAGAGAAAAACGGCTGGTGGTTTGAGCAATGGCAATATCGTAAATAAGATTTGACTCGAGTCGACTCGACTCCGTCCCGAGTCAATAATAATAACTAACTCAAAATAAATCCTAAAAAATCCATAAAATAGAAAAAAAATTATAAAATAAAACAAACAATATAAAATCATAACGACATGCTTTATAACTAATAACCCATCCAAATTCCATGTAACGCGTCTTAACGCGGTAAACGACCTAAAATCAATTTTACGATCCACTATATATAAAAATAAAAAAATAACTGGCATATTAACTAAATTACAAGTAGTTTGATATGATTATTAATGCGAATATATAGTTCTAAATTCCTAAATATAAGAGTGACTTTTATCCTTTTTATATGTATGTCATTTTTAGATATTTAAGATATTAAATATCGATTTTATGTATAAATTTAATTAATTTTACTGTATATTTATATTTTAAAATTTTTATAAACTATAATATTAGTCTTATAAATATTAAAGACATTATATTATTGATATAAAATATCGGACATTCGGTCGGTCGTTCGGTCGGACAAAAAAATGTCCATGTTTGGTTTGTTTTAATTCGGTCGAATTCGGTCGGTCAAATTCGGTCGGACATGCTTCGGACGTCGGACGGACGGACAATTCGGACGTCGCGCCCACCCCTACTTTCAGCGATGATACCCATTCACAGCGCTAGACCGACGGTTATGCGACATGGCAAAACGCAGCGGATCTAATCAGCATCTAGATGGCAAGCAAGCAATGAGTTCTCTTATTTCTGCTCTTCATAACCGATAGTGCATGACATCTCAGGGCTCTCCAAAGCAGCGACAAGGATGTGAGCAACAACGAACTCTGGCGCCCACAACAATAGCGGTGGTTGATGGCCTCCAAACTCTGTGATGGGTAGGGCTCCACGTCACAACAATGGCAAACTCCGTCCTCGCAGCAACAGTGGCAAAATTAGCAGTGATGGGCGGCATACTCTTTCGTCCGGGCTCCAAACAAATCAATGACAAGGAATTCTCTATTTTCACCTTCTTCTCTTTGGCACCAATTGTAGGAGGAGGATGTTGATTTGAACTTTCATTAATCAAATGGACAAAGTTGTTGTATAACATAACTAAATTATACAGAAAAACAACATAATAAAGCCTTATTTTTTTTTATTTTTTTCATATCAAATCATCAAAAAAATAGAATATAACAATAGAAGTGTACCTGAATTCGTAATAGCAAACCGGCTCTTGATTTCTTTGGGCTTTGATCTTCTAAATTCAGTACCAGTTTTCCAAAGCCAGAGTTTCTAGATGATGGGATACTAGAAAGAATAACTATGGGGTGAATTTGGAGAGCATAACCTGTAACACCCCGTTTCGGCTCACCCGTGAACCGACCCAGAAATGTCACCGGCAACCGAACCGTTCGTTAATCTACTAGATTCGGTTAAGCCGACCAGGATCTACTCTCGGCGTCTCAAAATGGAGATGCAAATATGAAATGCATGAATGAGAACAATTGGGTTCTGACGCGGTCCTACATGCATGCTATGATGTACAAGCAAAATAAGACAAAACAACAAATGAGAAACCAAAAGAAAATATATACTATTTTATGAAAATACGATAACACATAACAATCTACATTGACATTAAATCATTATCTCATTCGTTTTTACCCGAGCCGAGTCTGAACTCTAAGGCTCCCTACTCATTCATATTTATCAGTTCGTTTCATCACAAGTAATTCATTCAAGCAAACACATCGAAATTATCATTTACATAACAATAACACACCATCATTATACATACGTTACACGCGGCAGGTACATGTGTGCGTGGTTCCGTGCTGCTCCTCCGCAGTCCCGACAGCTTTCATCGCTCGCATTCCTCACCTACATATATATAGAAAAACCGTCAGTAACGAGTGTTACTGGCCCGGAAAATAACTAATATCAATCTGGCACAGGAGAGCAAACTCTCCTGTTGAATCAAAACCATATACTTCCTCAAGAACTCTCATCAGGGCACATACGGGAGCCGTCGCCGTCGGGCCGTCGCCCTCGGGTCGACAGTGTCCCCCTATCTTCCTCATTCTCATACCTTGGCCATTTCTCTATCGCTTCTCGCATCAAATTTCATTCCTTACCGCCCTCTGCACCTTCCATATTACTCCTGGCCTTGAGCACAAAGGCCGAGCACTCTCAGGCAGTCGCCTTCAGTACCCTTTGAACCACAAGTCTAGACATGCGCTGCATTGCAGTACCCGTAAACCTTCACACTTCTCCGGGTTTGAGGAACTCAAAGGTGGAGTTGTCCGGATCCTTCGGGAACGAAGTGGGTTCTCCCCAGCTCCAGAGCCCGCTCTTCCGGGCACACGCCCTATCTGAAGACGTGGCCGCAAGTAACCCTCATTCCATCTCTCACCGAAAACACGAAAACTATATATATATAGGCCTGGGTTGGGATTTATACAATAGGCCCGAAGGCAACTTGAGCTGGATCTGAAGTTCTAAAACAAACTCGAGGGATCTCATCCTCGAGGGTTATTAATCCGAAAAAAGAACTGTTGGCTAAATGGCCCGAGTTAAGTGGGATCCGATAAAACGCCACTTAACTCGTCCTGCACATGATAAATCAAATACACAATGGAGTAGCGTAAAACAGAGAACGAGTCCTAAACGGACCTGGTAGAAGCTCCAAACGGGTCCACGCGCCTAGGCGGCGAGCTCATACACCGTACCTACACAATCAAGCTAAAAACTAACGCTCGCATGATGAATCACACATCCTATAGCATGCACACACAATCAACACATTCACTCATCAATCAACACACATTAACCTATATCAATTCTAGCAAGTCTACTTAGGCTAGTTTGCATTAGATCATGATCATTACCTAGTTACCCTAATTAGTTTCTTAGTCTCCATTTTTAACACCACTCAATCAAACAAATTTCGTATTTTATCCTTAATCAAATCTACATTTATACATATTATTATAACACACAATTCACCAATCCTAGCATGCAATTCTAATAATCAATACTTTCAAATAATTAAATTAAAATAAATTATACCTCGCGTCGTCGAAAATCGGTGACGGCTAGGGTTTCCGTTTCGTGGCTCGAAACTCGAATTCGGCACCTAGCGGCGTCCGAAGTCTGATCAGATTGGACTAGGTGCGTTCGGCAGATGATCCGGCGAATTTCCCACGAATCCAATTTTCCGGCGGTTCCGACGGTTTTCCGGCGAGTGTCGGCGGTTTTCCGGCGGATTCCGACAGTTTTTCGGCGACGATTCGGGACGGAGCAATCAAGGGGTCTATCGGCACCAGCTCGACGAGTTTGGTCCGATGGCGGTGTCAAACAAGATAGCCGAGGCGGCGATGGCCGTCGACGGCGGCGTCGAACATGGGCGGCGGTGGCGGCGTGCTCCGATCGGGGTTTCGGCCGGCCTCGACGGTGGTCGGGATGATGGGGGAAACGTCGGCGACGGCGAGGGGGTGGTCGTCTGGGTCACAGCGGCGGCGGCGCAGCCCGGACGGCGGTGGAATCCGGCTCGGAGTGGCGGCGGCCGAGGTAGTTTCGTGGGGCGATTCTGGCGTTGTGGCGGCGAGATGGTGGCCGGGGTGGGTATTGGCAGCACGGCGACTGCACGGCGGGGCGGGGCGGCCTCGATCGGCGGCTGTACGATGTCGGCAGCGGCGGCGGCGGTGGCGGCGACGAGCGCGAGGGCCGGCAAGGGTTTGGGTGAAGAAGGGTCGGGAGGAAGAAGAAGTGATGTAGTGGCAGTTTCGTAAATAAGTATTGACTCGATTCCTACTCGAGTCAAAATAATAAGTAGTTCATAATAAATTCTAAAAAAAATCTAGAAAAATATGGAAAATTTCCATAAAATAAAACAAACACAACAACATCCAAATGACATGCTCTATAACTAATAACCCACCTGAATATAATCCAACGCGTCCTAATGCATTATTCGGCCTAAAATTATTCTGTGATAAAATAAAAATAACAATCAATAATGCATACCTCCATATACTTGATAACCCATTTTTCATCATCTTTCCGGCGTTATCATCGTACACTTAAGCATACATGACCCTCATCGCTCATAACTCACAGCTGGCCTCAACTCAGCTCGCAGTCCATGAAGCTGACTCGACTTGAACCAACGGTTGAACCGACTGGTTCACTCCCGTAAAACTCTGACTCGAGTCACGGGTTTTACATAACCATATTTATCTTTATCTTTCATAATTCTAATTTAACCCATCATAAATTAAAGATTACCAAAATGGTATCTATACATATTTATCCATACTCATTATAAATATATGGTATCTCTACATATTTATCTTTAATATTAATGACCCATTGACTTTAACTTTAATAGATTAATTTAATTTAGGGCCAAACCTTAATAATAACATATGACACAATTATATACTTGTATATATACATCTAAAAAATCTAAGAATCTCCCACTTGGACTATATATATAAAGATAATTGTATATTACCTTATGAGCTCCAAAATAACATATGTTATTATTCCAAAATAACAGTCTCGTCTATTAATTATGTTAACATAGGATCAAGACGACTTTTGTTACATATATCGTAACTAAATCCATCCATGGTCACATAAGTCAACATAATTAAATAACATAGATCAAGTATGGATGTGTAGCATGAAAATTACATGTAATTTGATCTTAACATGCCTATTTTCAACTAGTCCAACTTAATGAGATCATCAAAATAGAGTGAAACATAAACCAAATACTGCAATTCAATACAAACTCTCATATCATCAAATGATACAACATCTAGATAAGCAACATGCTCATGAAAGACCTTGGGTGGTAAACTTTTAGTAAGTGGATCCGCAACCATGAAGTTTCTCCCAATATGCTCTATAGAGACTTTACCGAAACTTTATCATTCTAAACTCTTTCTTTCACAACAAGGAACTTGATCTCTATATGTTTTGATTTAGATGAGCTCTTGTTATTATTTGAATATAACACTGCAGACTGATTGTCACAAAATAACTTAAGTGGTCTTTCAATATTATAAATAATGCGTAGCCCTGTGACAAAATTTTGTAACCATATTCCATGATTGGATGTCTCATAACAAACTATGAATTCAGCCGCCATGGTGGAAGAAGCTATGAGTGTCTACTTATCACTCTTCTAAGAAATAGCTCCTCCAGCAAACAGGTAGACATAGCTAGAAGTAGATCGACGACTATCTTGACATCTAGCAAAATCAGAATCAGAATACCTAATGATCTCAAGTTGATCTAACTTCCGATATGTAAGCATATAATGTTTTGTTCTATGAAGATACCTCATGACCTTTTTGGCTGCTATCTAGTAATCCAATCCCGGATTACTTCAATATTTGCCCAACATTCCAATAATAAACACAATATCTGGAAGCATACATACTTGAGCATACATAAGACTTTCTATTACTAAAGCATAGAGAATTTTTTGCATTTCCTTTCCTTCTGTCATTTTTAGGGCATTGATTGAGACTAAATTTGTTTCCTTTAGAAATAGGAGTATCTCTTGGTTTACAACCTTGCATGCCAAATCTTTTAAGCACTTTTTCTATATAAGTCTTTTGTGATAATCCAAGTATGCATTGAGAGCGATCCTGATGTATTTGAATTCCTAATACAAAAGACGCATTTCCAAGATCTTTCATTTCAAATTTCTTTGATAAAAATCTCTTGTTTTGTGTAAGAAACTTATATCATTACTGGAAAGCAATATATCATCAACATATAAAACCAGAAAAATATACTTACTCCCACTAAACTTATGGTATATACAATCATCAATAACATTCATCTCAAAACCAAGCGAGAGGATTACTTGATGAAATTTATGATACCATTGACGAGAAGTTTGCTTAAGTCCATAGATGGATTTCTTTAATTTGCAAACCATATTCTTTGAATCTTCCAATACAAAGTTTTCTAGTTGCACCATATAATTTGTTTCATCAATGTCACCATTTAGAAACACAGTCTTTACATCCATCTGATGTGACTCAAGGTCAAAGTGTGCCACTAATGCCATAATTATTCTGAATGAGTCATTTGATGAAACTGGAGAGAAAGTCTCATTATAATCGACGCCTTCCTTTTGAGTAAAGCCCTTTACAACAAGATGAGCCTTATACCTTTCTACATCACCTTTTGAATCCCTCTTGGTTTTAAATATCCATTTACAACCAATAGGTTTTGCACATTTAGGCAATGGAACAAGATCCCAAACATCATTAGCTTTCATAGACTTTATCTCTTCATTTATGGAATCAATCCACTTTTGAAAATTAGAACTCTTAATGAGTTGATGAAAGTTGATTAGATCATCTTCCACCATTCTAATATTATCCTCATGCTCTTGGATAAAGATGATATAATCATCTAAAATTGCATTTCTCTTTTCTCTTGTGCATTTGTTCTTGAGGTTGTTGAGTTTGTTCTTCAGGTATAATTTAATTAGGGAGATTTTTGACATTGTCTTGTAATTTTGATATTGTTTCTCAAACAACATCAAGAATATCATCCTGATCCTAATTATTGTCAAGAACAATCATGGGAAGAGAAACAGATTCTTCTTTAAAGACAAAGTCTCTAACTTCATTTCTCCCTCCAAACTCAACATCCTCAAAGAACTAGGCATTTCCCATCTCAAAGAATGACTTTGTTATGGGATCATAAAACTTATACCATCTAGACCATTTAGAGTGCCCAACAAAATAACTACTAACTGTTCTTGAGTCTAGTTTCCTTTTATTTGGCATATAAGGCCTTGCCTTAGGTGGACAACCCAAAATGCATAAATACTTAATATTAGGTTTTTTTCTAGTCCATAATTCATAAGGGGTCTTAACTGTTACCTTTATTTATACTATATTAAGAAGATATGTTGCTATCTTTAGTGCCTCACCTCATAGTGAATCAGGTAAAGTAGTACGAGTAATCATACTTCTCACTGTGTCTTTTAATTTTCGGTTTCGTCTCTCAACAACTCCATTCATGCTAGGATTATCTGGCATTGTGTATTGTGGGATGATTCCGCACACTTCTAAGAATTTGGCAAATGATCCTGGACATTGTACACCTGATCTATTATATCTACCGTAGTATTCACCACCACGGTTAGATCTGATAGCCTTAATAGTTTTGTCAAGTTAGTTTCAACTTCAGCCTTATATGCATTAAACACGTCCAATACTTGAGACTTCTCATAAATGAGATAAAGGTAACCTTAACGAGAATAATCGTCTATGAACTTAATAAAATATTGTTGACTATTCCAAGAAGGTGTAGGAAATGACCCACAAATATCTGTATGTATTAGTTTTAAGGCACTTGAAGATCTATTGGCACATAGTCTCCTTATATTTGTTTGTTTTCCCTTAATGCACTTAGCCCAAACTTGAAGATCTAATAAATTAAGAGAATCAAGAATTCCATCTAACATAAGTCGTTCAATTCTTTGTTTAGAAATGTGTCCTAAAATACTTATGCCAGAGTAAAGTAGAATTCTCATTGATTAATTTTCTTTTCGTACCACTTAAACTTACATGCAAAGTTTCCTTAAAAGATGCAATAGTATTAAGTAAATATAAATTATCTTAAAAAGACAACGAACTCGTACACATAATAGTTGGATTTAGAAAAAGACTAAACTTATTATTTCTAAATGAACAAGAATAACTAAATTTGTCCAATATAGAAATATAAACCAAATTCTGTATAAAAAACGGTACTACATATGTCTCTTTCAAATCCAAATAATATCCTGCCTTCAATGATAATCTAAAAGTCCCTATTGCTTCAACTACAACTGATTTGCCATCACCCACATAGATGAATCTTTCAGCATCATTTGGCTTTCGGCAATTCATTTAATTCTGCATTGACACACTTATGTGAATAGTAGCACTCAAATCTAGCCACCAAGTGTATATTGGTACTGAAGCTAAATTAACCTCAGAACAAATAAAATTATGAAATGGACCTTTATTTACATGCCAAGTGTGATGCCTAGTGCATTACTTCTTCATATAACCAGGTTTACAACAAAAGAAACAACAAGAATCCTGATTTTCTTAGCCCTCTTTCTTTTCTTATTTTTGTCTTGATAGGTATTAGCCAAGTGAGCACTTTCAGCTAGTTCTTACTTCAACCTTTCTTCTTCTTGCACACAATAAGAAATGAGCTCATTAAGAGTCCATTTGTCCCTTTGACAGTTGTAACTGACATTGAATTGGCTAAATTGTGCCTAAAGAGAAATTAAAACTAAATGCATGAGCAAATCTTCAGATAGCTTTAACCTTAGTGCTTTTAGTTTTGAAGCAATATTTGACATCTCTAAGATGTACTCTCTTATACTTGTTTTGCCTTTAAACTTCATTGAAATCAAGTTCGATAAAACGTACTTATTTCAACCTTATCAGTTTTTACAAAACTCTTTTCAATTTCTTTAAGAAACTCATTGGCTGCAGTAACCTTCTCAGACACAGGACCCCTGAAGGTTTCTAGAATCTCACGCTTTATGATCATAAGACATGCGATTTGAATGTCCCCAATTTTCAATGTCCCATTTTTCCGTAATGGAACTTTTATCCACAAGAGAAGCAAGTTGGTCAATCCTTAATGCAAGGTCAAGATCCATCCAGCCGAGATTGATCATCACACTCTCTTTCCAATCCTTACAATTATCTTTAAGCATTGAAAATGAATTGATGTTGGCAGAAATCGTATAAGCAGATTGATTAACTAAATCCATAAAACAAAACAACATGCTCATAATAAGATTAATAATTCAAAGAACGGTCAACCCCATCAATAGATACCTAGCACAAAATTAATATTTAATCTTTGGATAGAAATATTAATTTTTAAGTGGTACTCTTAGTGTAGTAATCAAATATGGACAATACATCCTGTCAAATAAGAAACTTTCCTTTGGGCCGATTAATTATCTACATGGAACCTTAATAATTATCACATATTTATTACCACAAATTAATATATAATTCTGTCAAATATTAACCTTCCTTTGAGCCGATTAATATTCACATGAATCATATACACACAACCATCTTAATATTAAAAAATAAAATAATTTTCACAAAAGAGGCTACTTTGGCAGCATATTGTAGTCCTTAATAAATTTTAAAATATTAATCATAACTGAACCATAATTTAAATTTAATAATCCCAAACATAAAACTGAAAAAGATTATATAAGTATCTTTATTTAGAAATTTTTGAAATTATAACCTTTTGTAACTTTATTTTCTTCATTTGATATTTTACCAAAAAGGACATTGATTTGAGAACAAATATCCCATATACAATTTCTTGTATTTTCTTTATCCATTGACAGTGTAAAATTTAGGGTTACTCCCAATGGGTTGAAGCTCATATCAATTTGTTCTCGTAGACAGAAGTGATAAATAAAAGAATATTTTCAGAAGATCGAAATTATTTAATCGACGAACGAATAATATCACCCTTTTGTTCAATAAGATAACAAAGTGAGTGATTGACTCATTAAAAAACACAAATTAAATTAATTCTCAATAATCTAATATGAAGTTGCTCTGATACCACTTGTTGATTTGAACTTTAATTAATCAAATGGACAAAGTTGTTGTATAACATAACCAAATTATACAAAAAACAACAACATAATAAAGCCTTATTTTTTATCTTCTTCATATCAAATCATCATGAAAATATAATATGATAACCGAAGCATACCTGAATCCATAATAGCAAACCGGTTCTTGACTTTTTTAGGTTTTGATCTTCTAAATTTAACACCGATTTTCCAAAGCTAAAGTTTCTGGATGATTGGATTTCAGAAAAGAAAACGAAGCGAATTTTGGGACCATAACCGTATTTATTCTTATAACGATATTTATCCGAATTCGGGAATCATAACAGTATTTATTCTTATAACGATATTTATCTTTATCTTTCATAATTTTAATTTAACCAACATAAATTAGAGATTACGAAAACGATATCTACATGTATTTATCCATACTCATCATAAATATATAGTATCTTTGACCCATTAACTTTAATTTTAATAGATTAATTTAATTTAAATTCAAACCTTAATAATAACATATAATACAATTATATATTTAGTATATATACGTCCCAAAAAATCTACCGGAGGACCCTTAGAGTGATAACTCCAAATCACAATCTCCCGCTGAAGTGAACCCCCTCAGAAATCTGGACTCTGGAAAAAACTTCTTGACGATCAGCACAATGGCAAGGCAAAAAATCCAACTGTGAGCAGTGTCTAGATAGAAAGCCTTCTCATTTTCTTCTTCTAATTGCTCTGTATTCCAATAGCTGTCCTTTGCGCCGGTGGGTTAACAACCAGCAGTTCCCCTTCAAACTTCAGCACTTGGCAGCACCCTGGTGGAGCAACAACTCGATGGATCTCTTATCTAGCGTCTCAACATCAAGCAATTCATCTATCCATTGGTTGGGTCACAGATCATCTGACAGTTGTGACGAATAGAGGATGGCGATGGCTGCCAATCTCTCCTCTCCTTCGTCGAGCTACAAGCGATCAGCAGCGACGAAATTCGATAATTCAAGGGACAGCAAGGTCCTGGGCAATAATCCGGTTGTGATGCAGCATCAATGTCTCAACCAAACACGGTGTCTCTGTTTCCTCTGGCAACAACAAAGGCTTCACAGTGGCAAAATCGATTCTGTCTTCTCCGGTAATTCTTTACTCTGGTCGACTACGAGGCATGGACGACGGTGACTACTTCACCTCTGCCCTGTAAGACTCCCCAATGATGGTGATAAGCAACAACCTTCCTTTCCTCATAGGGGCAGCACGGCAATAAATTTCCAGCAGTACTCTGTTTTCTCCCTTTTCCAGTCAGCAACTTTCTGATAAAATTCCGGCGAAGGCAGGAGTCTCCGGCAATAGCACTCGGTCAGGGATGATAGCGGGCGCGATGGAAATTAGACGGATGGCGAGGGTATGACTGAAGACGGTACTGGTTGACCGGAGCACTTTCTCGAAAATGTCTGTTTTCTCTGCTATTCCCTTTGCTCTAAGCAACGTCTTCTCCGACTCCGGCGAGGCAGGGGCGTGGCAACCAGGGCACTTTTTCTCAGTTGGGCACTGGCAAACTCCTCCTTCTCAGCAACCAGTGATGGGCAGCAGCAAGAATTCCTCCTAATACTTCCCCTATTTTTACCTGCAAAAGAGAAAACCTCAGGTAGATCCGATGCAACAAGGCTGTCACCTTCAGGCGTCGGTGACGACTTCTGCAGCAGCAGGATGTGGCAGCAATGCCTTTCCTTGGTGATTGATAACAGACCTCCTTCTCAGCAAGGTAGGGCTCCACGACGGTGTGTAGTGATCGGAAAAGTGGCAACAGGGAAAAACTCCAAACCTCCGGGGATACCTTCCACGGCTTTGCTCCAGTGAGGCTTGTCAACGGCGGCAACTTGGAGTGACTGGGGCTGACGGTAAACTCCTCAAAAGCTCCCCAATAGGTGGGCGACGATGCGGAAACAATGCTCCAAGGCAGGGCAGAGCTTCACAAAACAACGAGGAGGAGGGCTTCTCAACCAACTATGGCCATGAGGCGGCAACAATGAAACTCCTGCAAAACTCCTGATTTTTTTGTAAAAAATAAACAAACAAAAACCCCCTTAGGATTAGATTTGTCGCGGCCAGGCCTCAAGGGCAGACTTTGGCAGCACAACAACTCGTCTTCCCGGCAATGCTCCTTCTTCATGGCAATAGGGTAGGGGAATTCATGGCTTGGTGACAATAGCAACAATCCTCCTCTTCTCAACAAGGATCATGCCAATGATTGCATGGGGTAGTGATCGGGTGTTGGTGAGGGTCACCCGAGCAGTATCTCTAGTGAGGGGCTTTATCTTGCTTTCTTCTCTTCTCTTTTTCTCTGCAAAAAGTCTTTTCCTTTAGCGTAGGAGCCCCCCCTTTATCAACAATTAGAGTTAGTTATTTATAATGATTTTGCATGCATTCTCCATTCCACAATTATGAGCGTGCCATCATCACCTATCCTTATTTTCCTCACAAATTCTCTCCGACAGGTTTTAGAATCAGCGGGACTTTTTCTTCGAGGCATAAAAATCACCCACGTAATTGGATAAATATTATCCACGTAATTGGATAATTATAAATCTCAGAAATTATCCTCATAATTAGATAAACATAAATCTGTGCAAATAAAATGCGAGCTGCATCATTTCTAGATTCTTTTTTTTAAAAAGCTTTGAACCCAACGATTCACACCACCATTTTCCTTTGACTTTATCTCCCCCAAGACCCTTCTCCACACCTCTCCACTCCATCCCACAGCCAAGTCCACCCTCTTTGAGCCAAAATCCAAGCTCCAAAAAGTCAACCTAAGAATCTCCAAGCCTCAATTTTGACATCCAAGAAGCACTTCACTTTAATTTTGACATGCATGTTACATCCATAGTTATCAATAACAAAGTGGGTTAGAATCATCTTATATTTGCTTATTTTGAGTGTCTTTGAGTTGAATTCCATTGATTAGGACTTGCATATTTTGATTCATGTTAATTATGCACTGTTTGATGTAATCTATAAATGGCTTGGTAAAGTTGACATTTTTATGAACTAAGAAAAATGTAAATTTGAACTAGTTATGGCTTAATCTTGTTCGGGATTAAGTTATAAGCTTCTTTTTGAAGGTGACCTAATGCTAGAAGAGCTAAGTGCAAATCCTCAAGTAAATAGTTATATCAATACAATCCTTAGAGCCTTATAAAGATCACAAGTATAGACTAAGCACGAAAGTGATAAATAAACAATTAAGAGGAAAAAGGAACAAATAATAAATGAGCAAGACAAATAATATAAACCTAATAACTTGGTATTTGTGAGGCATAATAAGTTCAATTCCTAGAAAATAAGTCAAAACCATACAAGTAACAAAGTGGCCTAGAATTTATTTAAACTTAACTTCCAATCGTGACAAAGGTTACACTCGAAGAAGTTAAGAGGTGTGAAAACAAATTTATAATTAAATAAGTAAAATCACACAATTAGAGAGAAGGGAGAGAGGATACAAACAAATTTTTTTAAAAGTTCCCAACTTAGTATGCCCACTTTTCTAGCACACCAAGTCTTTTGGTAAGTAGGCCTTCATAGCTCCATGAAGTATCGAGGAAGCCTGCACTCCAAACACCCTTTGAGCCTCTAACAATTTTTTTCCATATGCACCAATTGTCGAGGATACTAATTCAACCAAGCCTCAAGCACCTTGAGACTTCACACTATGGAGACACCATTCTCCAAGCACCTTTCCTCAAACAAGAAGCTTTACACACTTACTCCCAGCCTTGGGAATTCACAAAGTGATCATCACTACAATTGAACTCTCCTTGGTAACAAGATTGCGCCAAGAATACAAGCTAATAAGTATCCCTTCCTAGCTGAAGGTCGTTTCTCCAATTTGATCAAAGACAATGTCAAATCCACTAGAGGCTCATAAAGATAACAAAGGGATTGTCAAATCACTCCCTCAAAGGCCCTATTAGCCTTTCCAAGAAATAGGGGTCGTTTGGCATCAAAACCCTCATTTCTCTTTAGTCAACGACCAGTTTTTACTCAAAATCCAGATAGTTCGACTGCCGAACAACCGACCGATAATGAACCGAACAATCATTTAAACTATAGCCACATCAAATTCTTCAGGATTGACTACCAAGCACACGACTGATAGCCTAACCAAACATCTTCTTGAACTTCACCTATTCTACTGTGAGCTTCTGAACTCCAAAATTGATTTATGATGTCTCGACGGAGATCCCTTTGGTTGCCGAATGTACAACCAAACATCTGACCGAACTCTAACTTCACTACTTCCTTGGACTTCGATAGCCGAACGTTTGACCGACACCTTAACCGAATGCAATTTCTTCTCAGCTTTATTTCTCGCGCATTGTCTTTCATTAGTGTAACCCTAACCAAACTTTGGCCGAATTGCTAAACACTTCAACACTTCTCTCCATTTTTGTTGTGTTGTTTTCTTTTTTGGTTGCTTGGTTTACCTAGCTTACACTTAGAGAGTTTAAGTGTGGTTGTCTCATCAAAACAAGGATATGACAATCTCCCCCTTTTTGATAATGAGAACATCCATGTTTTGAGAACTCTCAAAGTGGGGTGTTGCTAATCTTCATGATGGATTCCTTAAGCTTGACTTGATGATCCTCAATCTTCAAACACTTTAAGTTTTCCTTTGCTAGCTCATGCATTGCTATTGTTAAATCCCTACATACAAGGTTAGTCCAAAACAGTGTAACATGCCATGATGGAATGCAATGCAAATGATGTTCATTCCATGCAGCCTATGGTCAACTAGGGATTAGTAACTCTAAGTGAGTTAGTCATTGTCATTAATTATTCAAGAAGTACATTAGGCTCATAAGATGATAACTCTTAACACTCTCCCTACCCCCGTAGACTTTACCTGTACAACTCATCCGCACTTTTGCCCTTTGTCATCTTAATAATATACAATAAAGCATAAATGGGAAGAGTTACATAGGGAGGAGGACTCATCTTTTGAAAGGGTTGGGCATAATGCCCAAATCATATCTTAGTTTTGAATACCTTTCTTCTCCAAGAGGCTTTATGAAGATATCTCCAATTTCTTGATTTGTTGAGATGTGTTGGATGTCAATGTCTCCTTGAACATGATCTCAGATGAAGTGGTACTTGAGCTCAATGTGCTTAGTCGTAAAGTGTAGTTAATGGGATTCTTTGTGATACTAATTACACTTGTGCTATCGCAATAATGAGGTGACCCCTTCATTTCCGAGCCATAATCCTTGAGAGTGTTTTGCACCCATAATTAGTAAGACAGTAGCAAAATAAGTTATCTTTTTATATATGAGAGTATGCCAGATTTTTTTATTTTAATTAAATCGTAAAATTATTTTTAGGCCGAATGACATGTTAGGACACGTTATGGGTAATTTGGGTGAGTTATTAGTTATAGAGCATGTCATTTATGTGTATTATATTTTAATTACGAGACAACCATTCGTTTTTCTCACCTGATCACTTGACCATTCGTTTTTCTCACCCTGAAATCTATATATTCCCTCTTCCCCACAATCCTCAATCGAGTCGGCCACAACCTTGTCGCCGTAGCCGTGTGACTGACGATTGGGTGTAGACTTTTATCCAATTTTATTATTTAAAATTTATAATTATTAAGCACAACATGCTAGGAATGATTAACTGTTGTGATAAATGTCTGATTGTGAATGAGGTGATTATTTGCATGATTTGATCGATAGTTAGTGATCTAACTAAGTAAATTAAATTTGAGCATGCTAATTAACTGCAACGTAACTTAGAAAAACGTAATAAAATTGGGATGAATAAGATAGATATTTTTACATTAATTGTTTAACTATTGTTAGATGATGATAGCAATGTATGTGTGATATTCATGATGAGTTTGATGCATCATTCAGTTAGTGGGAGTTAGCTTTTAGATTTGATGTGTAGGCACTAAGTAGCAGTTCGCCGCCTAGGCTCGTCGACATGCTTGGAGCTTCTACTAGGTCCGCTTAGGACTCGCTCTCTATTTATTGTCTCATTCTATCGTATTTTGTTTAGAGCAGGAAAGAAGACGTGTCGAGTGGTGGTTTTATCGTATCCCACTCTACATGGGTCATTTAGCCGGTCGTATTTCTGGATTAATAACCCTCGAAGATGAGATCCCTCGAGCATGTTTTTCGAAAACAAGATCCCACCCCAAGATGCCTTTGGGCCTATATTATATAATTCCCTACCAAGGCATATATATATATATATATATATATATATATATATATATATATATATAGTTTTCTCATTTTTAGTGAGATGTTTGACAAAGGAAACCGACAACCACATCTTGAGATAGGGCGTGTGCTTGTCAAAGCGGGCTTTGGAATTGGTGAGTGTCCACTCCATTCCCGAGGGATCCTGACAACTCCACCTTTGAGTTCCTCAAATAAAGAGAAGTGTGGAGGTTTACGGGTATTACTATGCACCACATGTTTAGACTTGTGGTGAAAAGGGTACTGAAGGTGCATGTTTGAAAGTACTTGGCCTCTATACTCAGGGCCAGGAGTAATACAGAAGATGTAGGGGGCTGAGATGAAAGAGAAGGATTTTACCATGAAAAGGGATAATTTGAATGGCCAAAGGAAAGAGAATGTGATAGAAAGAGAAAGTTATGGAAAGGGAACGTTGTAGCTTGAGGGCGACCTAATATTGCCCTTGTGAAAGTTCTTCAGGAAGTATATGAGATTTTATTCAATAGGAGGGTCAGCTTTCTTGTTCCAGTTTGATATTATTTATTTTTTAGATCAGTAATACTCGTTATTGATGGTTTTCTATTATTTATGTAGGTGAGAATCTCGAGGATTGAGCGCTGTTAGGACTGCGGAGGAGTAGTAAAGTCGTTGCACACATGTACCTGCCTCACGTAATGAATGAAAATGATGATTTCTAAGCTGTGTGAATAATGAGATTATTTTAGATTATTCTATGACATGCTATGAACGTTTAGCTTGTGGAACGAAACTAAAATGAAAGTGAAATAAAAATGTCATATTTTTGAATTATTTTATTTTATTTAAACATTATTTATTCTCGAACTTTTTTTCATGATTATTCTATCTGTGCACAATCACATATCATGGCATGTATGTAGGGCCACGTTAGAACCCAAGCATCTTATTCACGCATTATATACTTGCACTACCATTTTAAGATACCGAGGGGAGTTCCATGTCGGCTTAATTGAATCAAGTAGTTTGGCGAATGGTTCGGTTGCTGGTGACATTTCTTGTAACACCCCGATTTTTGGTTCACCTAAGAGTTGGATCAAAAATGTTACAATCGAGTCGAGTCATGTTTAATATTGTTGGTCAGTAAGACTTGATCGATAAAATAGATCAAAATAACCCTATTGGTGTCTTGAGAATGGAAGACATTGTCAAATAAGCATCAAAACACATTAAATATAAATAAATGTAAGTAAATACTATGTTGAGCTAAAGTGTGTGTATCGTTTATCTATCATCCCACCAAAGTCGACTTAAGATTTGCATGACCTACATATATTATATGAAAACCATCATTAATAAATGTTATTGGTCCAAAAAATAACTAATACAATCTGACAAAACATTACCCATGAAAACTAATGAAACTTCAAGATTCCCTCACACTGGGCGGTAAGCAAACATACTTAAGCAATTGCCAGCTCGCATGCATGGCCCATAATCATATTCATACATACATACAGCGCTAATGCCCTCACACCTTCCATATCACCCGCCACGGTACTCGAGTGGCAAAATGAACAGTTAAATTAGTGTCACATATTCCACAAATGCACTGCATTATGCAGTACCATCATACACTGCACTACCTCATGGCTTGAAGGAGTACTAGTGCAATTCATACATATCTCCATACCGCTCACTCTTTTATTCGTGAAATCATAAAAATACGCGTACTTATATAATAGGCTTAGGAAAGAGGCTTATAACATAAATTTCTGGAGCTTACGTTCGAAAACTAACAAGGGATCTCATCCTTGTAGTTTTATTAAGCATGCATAGAAAATATAGCTAACTGGCCCAACATATGAGGGATTCGATAAAACTCTACCAACGCCATCGTACATATAAAACATGATCAAACTCTATTCTCAAGGAGTCAAGTAGAGAGGGAGAGTCTTACGAACCTATGGTCCAAGCTCCAAGCACATCGTTACATCTACGGCGAGCTCGGACTCTAAAACTTACATCGAAACCCACTACTAAGTAAAATACTAAAATCTCTATATGATGAATGCTTGTGGTGTGTGCTCACATCATCAATATATCCTAATAAAGAAAATAATATTAACAAACCTATAACTAAACACCTGGCACACAAATCAAGACATAATAATAACGAATAAACAAATGAATACGCACATAGATAATTAGGTAAATAATAAATACATGAACATAAATAATACAATAATCATAAAATAATAATATAATTACACTTTATAAATATACAGGTAAACACGAGTAAATATCATATATACTCGTGTTAGTAAACACGTAAATAATTAAATAAAGAAATAATAATTCAATAAATAAATAAATAAATAAATAATATTTATTAACATGAATAATAATAATATCATAGTTATACAATATAAGAATGCATAATTAAATACAAATAAATAATGACATACACGAGAACATACAAATAGATAAATAAATATATAAAGAAATAAATAAATAAATTTACAATTAAATAAAACAATAAAAAAAGAAAATTCATATAACATCCAATAATGGTAAAATATGTGAATATGCATCTAAACTAATATAGAGTGCTCAAATTACCGAAAACGGTGCAAGAACAGAAAAAAGTAGGTTGAATTGGACTGAATCAAGTTCCAGTCAGGGTTAACAGGAAAATAGGCTGGGTTGGCTAGGCTAATGGACACAACAGCATGCAGACACGGTCGCAGGAAGGTCGGTAAACGGGCCGAACCAGGGGCGGCGGTGCCCGTCGCCGGGGAACGCCGATCGCGGTGCGGCTGGAGGTTGTCGCCGGTTGGGATCGGAAGGTGGCATCAAGGTGAAGGTGGTTGGTGGTGACGACTGGAGGATTCCGGCCACTGGCTGGCTGAAAAATAGCAAGCAAGGGGTAGAATCGCCGCCGAGTGTAGTGGACAATAGCTGGAACAATCTGGGCTAACAGTCGGCAGTGTCCGACCGAAAAATAGTTGGAACGACCAAAAATGTCGTCGTTCAAGTGCGCGTCGTTGGCTATGATCGCGACCACAGCCGAGGTTGGTGTTGGTCCCCACTGTAGATCTCAGCAAGGGGAAGCGATTGGGGTGGTCGGCTTCGCTGGAGGACACTGGCCAGCGCTGGAAAGCGGTCCGAACCGGGTGGCGGTGGCGGCGGTGAAAAAGACTCTGTAAACACCGTCACCGGCATCGACTGTGGTGCCTCTGGTGGCAATCGTGGGTACGATCTGATAGCCGGCCGCAAGGTGGTCATGGTCGTACTAATTTGGTGGCTACGGCGTAGGGGTGTAACTATGAAATTGGGAGTAAAAATTGATCAAAATAGATGTGTGAATTTAACTCTGAGTGGACAGCCTAGATCATGCCATTTGGCACAATCTAGACGTCCAACAACTCGTACCCTCGTGGGGCCCACTTATGGGCATGTGCAATATATATATGGACAGAAAGCTCGAATCGAGGCCGTTCAAAGTTAAAATTGACTTGAGTCCTAAAAATGACTCTATAAGCGGGAATTGAGTCCAAAAGGCTAAATGGGCCTCGAACCCTGAACTCGATCAAGTTGAGCCTACAGGGCCTAAACACTGAAACGGCCTAGATCTAGGCCTAAAATCCTGACTAAGTCATAAAAATCATATGTATACCTCGCGTATACAATAATAACTCATGCTCTAGATATCTTAACTAAAACTATCATATGCATGCTAGGTATACTCAATATCAATAACATGCTAATATGGCCATTTAGAACTCATACTCATATTCTTAAAATTGTTTTGGCTCGAGCTCGCTCGAATCAATTCAAGATTGCCCGAACTAGAAAAACTAAAATTGGGTAAAACCCTGACCTAAAAATAGGGTTTTACATTTGTGAGTTGGTTCACCGGTGAACCGGAATAGGGTGTTAAACTTGCAATTAGTATGCTATTTATTCTAATAATCTATGACTTATTTTACTAATACAACCACATAATGTTCTTATCTTTATATTTTATTAGTGACATCATAAATATATATGATTCTAAACCCTAAACAATAATTTAATACTAATCCCATTTTAACTAGTAAAATATTCATGTAATAGTTATAATATGCTCATTCACATGAATTTATAACATTTTAACTAACCCAACAATGATTAATTATACTTGTGATTTGATTAATTATTAATAGCCCATGATCATATACGTGTATTAACTTACTAAGTTGTAAAGATGTCATCCTTGTTACTTTAATTAATTATAACTAGTTAATTAATAGATTACAATGTCATTAATTAATTAATTAACTATAACCATTAACAAACTCATATAGATCATAATTTTCTTTAATATTTATTAACATTATCTAATATAATTATTATGCATATCCCAGATGGAAACATAATATACATGTTTAATATTATATGAATAATTATCCCACATGATCATGAATTTAAAAGACAACCATATACATAAATGAACAACACTAACAATAATAATAACATAAATTTAGTTATCTATATATAATATAAAGCATGCTTTCATCCATAAACAAAGATAATAAACATATGACAACTATTACTAATATCCTCACTTGATTTAATTCAACTTAATTTGAATTCATTATGAACTAATTAGTATTTAATTACTCATTAATCAAACTCAAAACTAAAAAAAAACACAAACACTATAGATGGATGTGAGAGGAAGAGGAGAGGTGTATCTATATATGAGAAGATGGAGAGACTCCTAATGAGGAAGAGATGATACTAGAGGGGGAAAAGTGTTAGAAAATAGGCAGCTCTAAAAGAATTAACCCAAAGAAAATATTTTCCCTCAAACTACTTGATTAACTTCTCTAAATCCCTCCTTTGGGAGCCAAAATGCTCACAAATTATCAAGAGGATTTTTATTTAATATTAACCGAATTCTCCTTTACATAGAATAATATGTATATAATTAAAGAAGTTACTACATTAAACTTTTATAGTAAAGAACATAATTATACAGAAGTATATGAAATACCAACCATTAGTGTCATAATGAAAAGTCAAAAGCTGACTATTGAGTTTTTTCAATGCAAATGGGTGGTGATAACCCAACAAAAAGAAAAGCCTACCATATATGAAGATAAAAGAGTTTTGAAAATCAAATCACACTCACAGTTCCGAATCCGAAAAATCTTCTATAACACCCCATTTTTCTGTCCAAGGGCAGACCGAAGCGGGATGTTATAATTTGGAAAACTATTTGTTGGACTAATATCGTACAACTTTTATGGAAGTAGATCACAACCTTCGAGGAGGTGCAAGACGGGAAACCTTACAGGGTTTCATCACATATGCATGCTGGTTCATACTAGCATAAAGAGTCTCTTAAACTCAAGAATTCTATATGATCACTCCTAGCCACAATAGAGGCAAAACCTTCCTTACGACTATGAGTGGTGACTTTTAAAAGTACTAATGATCACTCTCAATTCTAGAAGAGACACACCCCAGCTACAGTCTTGAGGTTGCATGTTGTAAATGAACCTTTTCTTACTACTTAGTTCAAGTGATTGTTACATTTATTAATTTCTTACAAGCGGATGAATGCAGAGAATTTGAACAAGGGTCATGGTTACTTGTTCCACATACCCGATATGTGCAAGAAAATTAAAAAATTAAACACAACATCATCGGATGTCAGGGCATCAAACCCTAACACCCAGACTTCACATGGGTCTTCAAGCAGTGCGAACCGTATACTCCTCCTACCCATGTTTCTTTATCACACACTCACACAACTACAACAAATATGTTTTGCGTACCTGGTAAGCTCGTCATCATGTTCCAGGACTTTGAGGCTTATACCTTTCAAACAATAGTTAGAGTGCCCCAAAGTTTGTCTACACCACAATAATAATATAATGATATATAAAACACACGTGCACAACAACAATCAATTGACTTATCCCGAATCATATAAGTTTATACAACTTTAGGGCTTATTCCCATAACACACTATATCTCAATTTCATATTACACAAATACAAGACGACATAGCCCGCCATGAGCCATTTGATCCATCCACCTACTCCGGTCAAAAAAACAAAACACTTACATATATTAGAGAAAATATCAGAAATCAAATAATTGATTACTGGTCTTGTAGAGACTAGGAATATACCATTACTGGAAAATGGGTATCTAAACACCAATGAAAAAGTTGTAAAAACTTCTAGAATCATACAGGGTGGTAAGCGAAGGCTAATGCGGCCACATATCATACCATACTTGCCTACAAAGAGGCATCTTACAAACATATAAACATACATATAGCACTTACACCCTCACATCTTCCATATATCGCCCGCCACTATACCCATGTGGCTCTGAACCAATGTGCAACAAGTTTTAAAAATGCACTGCATTCGTAGTACCCTATATACATTGCGCCAATTAAGGGTAGAATGGGTAGTAGTATAATTTGCATATCTCAATACCGTTCATTCTCTTATTCATGAAATCCATAAAAATATGCATACTTATATAATAGGCTTAGGGAAGAGGCTTGTATCATACATTTCTGAAGCTTCAGTTCGAAAACCAACAAGAGATCTCATCCTTGTAGTTTTATTAAATATACGATAAAATGCGACTAAATGGTCCAGTATCGGAGGGAACCAATAAAAGTGCCGTTGACATCATCCTATCCTTTAAAATATGATTAAATGTGACACTCAAGAGCAAAACATAATGGTGAAGCAAGAGAGTCCTACAGACGTAGATAAGTGGAGCTCGGCATCCTAAATCAGTGAGCTCAACTTGTGTAACCTACCAGGAGATGAAATCCGAATTATAATCGGATTATACTAGCACACAAGATGAGGCAAAGTCTTCATACATGTACAATATGTAAAAGTTAATTAACTTACTTATTTTGCTTAGTGATTGGTTAAACCTCATTAGGTAGTTTAATTTAAGGTTTGGGTTAGTGCATGATTTCATACGTAGGGTTTTATGGTCAAACTTAATTAGATGATTTTTTGGACAGACCAAATGGTATCCAATTAACCCAAAATTTGAACCCCTAGTTCAAGACACCCTAAGGGTCTGTCAT
Organism: Piper betle; assembly: GCA_033002965.1. Taxonomy (NCBI): domain Eukaryota; kingdom Viridiplantae; phylum Streptophyta; class Magnoliopsida; order Piperales; family Piperaceae; genus Piper; species Piper betle. The sequence goes on along the minus strand of JAURVB010013270.1, from coordinate 60,798 downwards.
AAATATTAACAAGTAATAATATGCTGATGATCATGTTGATTGGGGTTAATTAAGGTTGGATTAAAGTGCTGCGAACAGTATTCCATCACTATACATCAAACTTCAAAATTTTAGCCCATGGGCTTGATAAATCCAAATGATCTTTGGTCAATTAGAATAGTTATATAACACTTGAAAAATTATCCCATTAATATTGAAGGTCCAATTTATTTGTAATTGGGCCTAGTTAATCTTTCTAATCTTGATTTCTGATTTAGTAATTTCTGTAATTTACCCAACTAGGGTAGAATTAGACATTTCTACTGAATTAAATACATACCCAAATGCTCCAAAAATTGACATAGAAAATATTAGGTTACTTAGTAAACTCTGTAATTTATTATATAATTTTCCCAGAGATGAATATACTATCCACATATTTTTCAATTCAAATAATAGAAACAGCATTATGAACTTTGTTCATGTGTACTCCAAAATTCCGATCCAAATAACCATTAGAATGAAATTTTTTTTAGCCCTAAAATTTTCAAGGTTAGATAAAACAATTATTGGTTTATTAGGTAATTTTTATATATTTTTACGTGATCTAATTTTTAGCCAAGCATTTAAGTAAACACACAACATAGGTAGTTAATACAGAACACAGAAGATGCACACAGTGTTTCATTAATTTTGTTCAGGCCTTAGTTGAGGTAATTTTAGTATGGTAAATTTATGATATTAAGATCACAACATTATTAACATATGATCATAAGATATATTATGAAATTAAAATCATAACAAGGTGTAAAAATTGGGGAAATGGGTGATTAGGTCACTGGAAACTTGAAAGCTGCCACCTTTAATCAAAGTTTGGACCTTATCATGATCCTCCATGGCAAATAAGTCGACATGCTCAACATATAACTTGTAGATCTATGTTGTGTGAAGATAAAAAGACCAAGATCATCTAACTCTGACATCTAAAACATGACTTATGAATTTAATGCTCAACTAGTACAGATCTGGACATACAGATGATGCAAAAATCATAACTATTTATCTACCCATGATAATGACATGAAACTACCTCTCAAAATTATTTAATAGACATATATACTTTTTAAAAATATAATAAAAATCTGTATATGAAAAAACAATCCAAACAAGAATCATCAACCAAAACCAGGAAAGAACATACATTTAAAGGTTCAAAGGGAGGTCACTTGGAGTTTTCCCATTCCAAGTCCCTCAACCCTTGAAAGAAGAACATCTTAGAAGGCCAAGAAAGGATAGAGAGAGCTCAAAGAGTGGAAAAGAAGGTTGGGGGAAGGAGTGGAAAGGTGAGGGAATGGGTGGATTTTATAGAAGAAGGGCTGGTTGGTTTGGCGATTTCATAGGTATGGGTATCATATTTAAAGAGGAATGGGTTGGCTTAGTGATGTCATAGAGGTATGGGTGCCATACCTATAGGGGTATGGGTTGGGTTAGCTAAAGAAGTATGCATTGGGTTAGCTAAAAGAGGTATGGGTTGGGTTATTTACAAACCCAAAAACTTAGGGTTTAACCTTAAGGTGATTGGGTCCACCTCGGGAATTGCAATGTAGGCCCCAAAAGGGGTTAGGACGGTCCGTAAGGTTATCAAACACACAAAAGACTCGAGAGGGATACAGTCCTAATATCTAACTATATATGATTAAATGGACCAAACATGAACAATAAAATAAAACATGGTGTTCCACATCCAAACTGGCGAACTGAGCGCTGAAGGAGGCTAAGGTCGGGCAACTCATATATACCTAGATACCATACATAAATATGCGGCAAAATAGCCGATTAAACAACTCGATCCAGGTCACGACCAAACCAAAATTGAAACCATTTGGCAAAAAACCCGGGTTTTACATCTTCCATGCCTAACAACATGGGCAGGCAAAGTCTTCCCCTTATTTTCAACTTTTAACCAAAACTCCACCCTTTACACACCATGTTAGCCTACCCAAGTGCTACCAACCCAAGGCCAAAGGGTTCGACCTTTAGTTGTGAACCTTATTCGTCTGAAAGGGACAAATAAAAAGAATAAAGTAGAATATAATAAATAAAACTTATTTCATATCATCCATAAACACCACTATACCGATACGCTGAAGGTAATAATTGATAATTTATGATATAGATTCTTTAAGAATTAATTTAATTAAATAATATTTAAGATTCGTTCAAAGATTTACAAAACCCTAAATAAAATAACATAATTATTTTCAGGATATTACAAACATCTAAGATTAGCACTTGAAGAATTTAGGAAGATCAAGTTGTATTCTAAATTAAGCAAATGTGATTTTTGGTTGAAGGAAGTTTTATTCTTAAGTCACATTATATCCAAGGATGATTTGTTGAAGATCCTTACAACATGGTAGCAATTATGGAATGGATTCAAGATAAAAATGTCAATGAAGTTAGGAGTTTTCTAGAACTTGTGGGGTATTACCGGAAATTTATCAAGGATTTCTCTACAATACAAATTAGATTTACCTCTCTAACTTGTAAGGATAAGAAATTTAGATAGGACAAAATATATGAGAAGAACTTTCAAATACTGCAACATTGCTTGACATTAGCAGCAGTTCTCACATTGCCGTAAGGAATAGATGGCTTTGTTATCTATAGTGACACTTCTAATCAAAGTTATGAAGTTGTCCTCATGCAAAATGACAAAGTTGTGGTATATGGTTCTAGACAACTGAAAGTACATGAGAAAAATTATCCTACACATGATCTAGAATTAGGAGCAGTGATTTTTGCATTCAGGACCAATCGGTGAAAGATGATGGAGATTATCATAGAAGTGAATTTGGTATATAAGTTGAATCGCTAAATGGTGAATTTAACTATCTCCAATTACTTAGTTGACACAATCAAAGTGACCCATGATGCAGATGAGGAGCATCAAGGTTTCTCGCTTCTCTAGAACAAGAAAAGAAAGGAGAAGAAGGGGTCATCCGATTTGATGGTCAACTTTGTGTTCCAAGTAGTGTGGAGTTAAGACAAAAAGTCCTACAAGAAGCACATCACTCTAAATTTACCATCTATTCGGAGTTACCAAGATGTATCAAAACATGAAGAGGATGTATTAGTGGCCAAGAATGAAGAAGGATGCAGCTACTTTTGTTTCAAAGTGTTTAACTTGTCAACAAGTAAAATTTAAACTTTAAAGGTTAAGGGAACAACTTCAGCCAATATAAGTACCTAAGTGGAAATGGGAAAATGTCAAATGTAATTTTATAGTTGAACTACCTAAAACCAAGAAGAGTCATGAGGCAATTTGGGTAGTAGTAGATCTACTCACAAAATTTGCTCACTTTATTCTAGTCCGAATGACTATGAGTATGGTCCAATTGGTTAAGCTCTACATGGACAATATAGTTAAATTCCATGGTACAACTATCTCCATAGTATTAGATAGAGATGCAAGGTTTACATCAAAAGTATGAAAAGAATTCCAAGCAGCAATGAGAACAAAACTCAAGTTTTGTACAGCTTTTCATCTACAAATTAATGGTCAATTAGAAAGGACTATTCTTATCCTAAAAGATTTGCTAAGGTAAGGTCTTGTGTATTAGACTCATTAGGCAGCTGGGAAGTCCATTTACCCTTAGTGGAATTTGCCTACAATAATAACTATCACTCCACTATAGGTATGGCACCATTTGAAGCACAAAATGGAAGATCACGTCATTCACCATCATGCTGGTTACGCACCAAAGATCCAGTACTAGTAGGTCCTCAACTGATTGAGGAAACTGTTAAGAAAGTTGAAATGATAAAAAACAAGATGAAAGAAGCCCAAGACAGATAAAAATCATATGCAGACTTGCACAAATGAACATTAGAGTTCGAAGAAGGAGGACATATTTTCCTTAAGAATTCACCAATTAAATGAGTGATGAGATTTGGTAATTCTGACAAGTAAAGTCCAAGATATGTGGGACCTTTTGAGATACTCAAACATGTGGGGGAAGTAGCTTATCAGTTAGCTATACCACCTACTTTAACTTCAGCTCATGATGTGTTTTATGTATCCTTGCTAAAGACGTATGCTCTAGATGCATATGCATCTGACAAGATAGACTGCAAGGATTTGGAAATTCAGGGGAACATGTCTTATATTGAGAAGCAACTAAAGATTCTAGATACTAAGGTGATGGTGCTAAGGACTAAAATTATTCTAATAGTGAAGGTTCCCTAGAGGAATCATGCTCTAAAAGAAGCTACTTGGAAAGTTGAGTTAGACATGAAGATCAAGTATCCAAAACTCTTACCTTAGGCAAATTTGGGTACAAAGTTTCTTTTAAATAGGTAGAATGTAATAATTGATACTTTTATTATATTACTTTGTTTTTATTTTCTTCTCTTAAGGAGTAGTTAGCAGTAGTAGACTTTATTTTTCAGCCCATACAATTTTTTTTCATATATTTTGTCAAGAGTAACATCAAGATACATCGAATTCTTCAAGTCCAACTAGTAAAAAATTGTTCATTTGAGACCATATATTTGCGACCGTCATTTGCAGTCACAAATTAGTAACCAGCTTGCAATCATGTTGAAACAGATTTAATTTGCGACCGTTTTGCGACTGCAAAAGCAATCTCAAAATTATTTAAAGAATTTAGTAACCGTTTTACAATCTTATTAGCAACCGTACTTTTGTGACAGCAATATATGGTTCCAAATTGATGTTACAAAAAGTTAATTATCTTTTACGACTGGTTGTTTCAAAAAGTAACCGCACGTGTATTATATTTTCTTTTGCGACTGGATATGGCAGTCACAAGCCGGTTACAATGCTTCAACACATAAAAAATAAATTTGTGGGCCGAGGCCCCCCAAATTTATTTACAACAATTTTAAACATGAATTAACACTTTAAACATTGTTCAAACAAGTTGCATAAGTATACAACATGAAAATATACATGTAGATAGAATAGAACATCAAATAAAGCATCAAACATGATAATGATGCATGGATCTACACTATTTGCATTAGGGATATGGAATAGGTTTATAAGTGATCATGTCCATCTTGTCTGCTAAAGGTAAAAGCTTGTCTGACAACTAATCTCTAGCAATTTCTCTCGATCATTTATTCCCTTTCATGATTGAGCGTTACACAAAGATCCTACTAAGCCAAACTCTATATAATTAACACATAATTATATAATTCCAAGTATCTTTCATTAGTCTAGACTAACTTATACAAAGAAAAAATTTTATATGCTGAAAAATAAAGAGTTAACTACGGTTATATCCTTCTGAAGAGAAGGAAAAATAATCCAAGTAATACTGGCAGAAGGGTAAATATTACAACAAGCGCTCCAAAATCAAACTGAAATCAATAATGCCAACAACATATCATTGGCAGAACTTGTAGTATCTCAATCAGAGGGTTTTAGCTACAGTATTGTGAGACCACAGATTCTGGCAAATAACTTTGAACTGAAGCCTGTGATGTTCCAAATGCTACAATCCATTGGACAATTCAACAGATTGGCAAGTGAGACCCCAACATGCACTTGCTAAATTTTGTGGCAATTTGTGATTTATACAAGTAACATTTGGCTCAATTGATTGAAGATGACAAGAAAGTTCATTTTGAAATGTTTTCCTCCATCCAGAATTGTGTAATTTAAGAATGAGACCTTATCTTTTGTTCAAATGAAGAATGAGTCCTTTTATGACATAAGGGAGAGATTTAAGGACTTGTTGAGGAAGTGTTCTTATCATAGTATTCAACCTCATGTGCAAATTCAAACATTTTGCAATAGGTTGGTGAGCCAAAACTAAGTCTATTGTTGATACAACCATTGGAGGATCTATCATGGCCAAGACATTAAGAAGCTTATGAGTTAATGGAGAAGTTGGCTGCCAACCATCATCAAATGGTTTATCATAGAACTGTAAGGAAGCCCACACCTGATATTCTCTAAATAGATGCTCTCAGTACCCTATTTGCCCAACTTGGAGCAATAAGTAAAAATATGCAAAGTTTATGAGTTTTGTAAAGACCGTGAAAAAACATTTTTAAAAAAATTAATATATTCAACTCGGGCAGGGAAGGATCAAACGTTAGAGAATTAATATTAATTATATTATATTCTCTACTCGGTTAAGTCTACCCAATTAAATATTTTATTCTTTACCCCGTTACCTAGTTAAAGAAATAAAATACGGCTGTTGGTGTGTTTTCACATACCCTAGCCATTTTTGGTGAAGGGACGTCATTTTTTCATTTTATAAATTGTGAGAGGGGTGTCATTATGCTCTCATCTTCTTCTCCTCTTCCTTACCGGAGCCGGCATCTTCCGTGTGTGAGGTCCCTCAACTTAGTCCCACATCTAATACCTACTGGGAGAAGATCCTGTTTATAAGTGGGAATGTACTATAGATCTTTAACTTCCGGGGTACCCATTTTAAAGAGATGACTTAGCCCATTACGTTGCACTTTGGGCTGGGTCGTTACAAATGGTATCAGAGCCGACCTGGTTCCGTGTTAGATGGTGGGATGGATTAGGGACGTTGGCTAGGCTGCCGGTCACGGGCCAAAAAAGGTCGTGGGCAGGGTTAACAACAGGCCAAGACTAGAAACGTTGGCTAGGCTACCGGTCACGGGCCAGAAAGGACGTGAATTGGGGCTAGCAACGGACCAAGAATAGGCATTTCGGGGATGAAATTTCCTAAGGTGGGTGGATTGTGAGATCCCTCAACTTAGTCCCACATCTAATACCTACTGGGAGAAGATCCTGTTTATAAGTGGGAATGGACTAGAGATCTTTAACTTCCGGGGTACCCATTTTAAAGAAATGACTTAGCCCATTACGTTGCACTTTGGGCTGGGTCGTTACAAATGGTATCAGAGCCGACCTGGTTCCGTGTTAGATGGTGGGATGGACTAGGGACGTTGGCTAGGCTGCCGGTCACGGGCCAAAAAAAGGTCGTGGGCTGGGGTTAGCAACGGGCCAAGACTAGAAACGTTGGCTAGGCTGCTGGTCACAGGCCAGAAAGGACGTGGGTTGGGGCTAGCAACGGGCCAAGAATAGGCATTTCGGGGACAAAATTTCCTAAGGTGGGTGGATTGTGAGATCCCTCAACTTAGTCCCACATCTAATACCTACTGGGAGAAGATCCTGTTTATAAGTGGGAATGGACTATAGATCTTTAACTTCCAGGGTACCCATTTTAAAGAAATGACTTAGCCCATTACGTTGCACTTTGGGCTGGGTCGTTACACTGTGCTTGGGTAACCTTCCTATCTCCCTAATCTTAGTTTTCATGCTTTCCTTAATCACCATGCTAAATTCTATTGCTTCATCAATTCATAATCATCATGTAAAGTTCTGCTACTTCCTCCTCATGGGCGTCATGTAAACTTGCTGCTGTTTCACCAATTCATGATCATTTTGTTGTGCTGTTGTTTCATCAACGTTCTATGCTATGTAATCAGTTGGGTTAGGATAAGGGAATTGCAGTCTCTAGCATCTTAGGAGTCTAGGATGGGGTTTGGAGGGTGGACAACGCTGTGGGTATTTTCAGGAGTCCATACTAGACTGTCGGCCAAGATTCACGTCATGCATGCTCACAGCGCTTGGCCGGGATGTTGGGTTGTCGTGTGGGGAGAAGGGAAGAGATCCTGGTGGTGCTGCTGGCGGGAAGAAGGTTGCCTTGCATCCCCGGCGGTACTGCTGGCAAGAAGTCGCGTGCCATGGTGCAAGACATGTTTGCCTTGGGAAGCTGCTGTAAAGCATGGACTTTAGGCTTCCAATTGGTTGCTGGAGAAGGTTGAAGTTGAGGGAGGACGTGATTCTGGGTTTGGGTGCCAAGAAAAAGGGTGGAGAAGAAGGGTGTGGTCTAGTTTTGGAGTTGGTTTTGGTGCAGAGAAGAATGCCGACGGGAAGAAAAAGAAGCTCACGATGGCAAATCTGTAAATACTGGTTGACTCGATACCGACTCGAGTTAAAAATAATACGAACTCATAATAAATCTTTAAAAGTAATTATTTTAATGGGTTATGGGTTAAAGTTACTAAACTAATTAATGATTGGACGAAATCGACATGGACATATGTAATAAAAAAATACGGTAATGATAAACAATCGATAATTAATCGGCGTAATACAAGTGATTAAATTAAATCAGATAGTTATAAGTGAATAATAAAATATAAATTTTGCCTTTATCATATTAAATTTAAGATTAGGTAAATAAAGTGATTATTTTAATAACGAGTCAGTAATGCACAAAATAGGTTATTAAACTATAGTCAGGTAACAATCACAAGCGTCGAACCTAAATAGCATAATGAAAATAAATAAAGTTCGAAATTTTATTGAGTCGAATAATTTAAAATAAATGTATTAATAATATTTTTAAATTAGAATAATACAAATTATTTTAAATAATTTAATCATACAACTTATTTAATTAAATTGCTATGAATAAGGATAGCGATTAAAGATTTAAAACCGTAAACTAAATTATCAAGATTGTGGTTAAGTAGTTATCGTCTGAAAGGAAAATATACTAATAATAGTAATTAAATATTTTTTATAAGTTGATAATTATTTTATTATTTGTTAAGTGTTAATTATGATCTAGATAATTAATGTAAAGTAGGATTTAAATGATAATATCACATGAATAATTTAATATTTAACATTTTTGAAATTAATAGTGATATATATATAAGTCATTTAGTTGCATGCATTTCTACTCGAATAAAATTATACTTATGTATAATTTTATGTCCTCGTTCAGATTAGGATCATTGGTCGCAACTACGAGTTTGAAATATCCAGGTCTGTATAATTATTTAAAATGTTGTAGTTTCCCTTGTGCACAACCTAGTCAGCCTGTGTAAAACCCACGATTTGAGTCACGGTTTTATATTCAGAACCGGTCAGTTTGACCGTTATTTTCGAGTCGAGTCAGTTTCAGAACACGTGTACTAGAGCCGACGCCGGTCTCGTGTATGAGCCATGAGGGTCATGTGTACCCAAGTATATGATGATAACGTCATGAACACAACAGAAAAGAATGAGTTATCAGAATATATGAGAGTATGCAATTCATTTTTTATTATGATATATAATGGAACGTAGAATTAGTTTTAGGCCGTTTATCGTGTTAGGACGCGTTACGGGTATTTTGGGTGGGTTGATAGTTCTAGAGCATATCATTATGATTTTTTTAGTGTTGTTTGATTTTATGGGATTTTTCCCAATTTTTTTTTTTGGAATTTACGGCGATTAATTATTATTCTTGACTCGAGTCGGAGACGAGTCAAGTAATATTTACGAGTTTGCCACCACACACACCCCCGACCTTTCCTTTCTTCTTACCCAAACCCTTGCCGCGCGCCGCCACTGAGCATGCCGTCGCCGCTGCCGTGGACGCCCGCCCGGCCGCCGATCGTCGCCCCCTAGCCCCGCCACGGCGTCGCTGTGCCGGCACGACCATGACTGGCCACAATCCGGCCGCCACAACGCGAGGAATCACCGCGGTGACGCAGCGCTTCCGTCGCCGATTGCGCCACCGCCGACCGTCGCCACCATGATCAGGTGGTCAGCTCGACGTCCTTGACCCTCCAGCGACCTTCCCCGACCGGAACGGAGGCCATCGCCGCCGTGGCTGGCCGAATCTAGCCACCCTCACCACTGACTCTGTTTTATGTATTTTCCGGTGAGCCGCCACCTCCGTTGGCCACGTCGACCTCGTAGATGAGTCGGGCTCCCCGAGCCGGTTTCGAAGGTATCCAACACGACCACTTTTCGGCCAATAGATGCCGCCGGCGATTGTCGGAAGCCGCAGGAAAACCGCCAGCAGCCGCCGGAAAACCGAAATTTCTGGAATTCACTGGAATTCACTGGATCTTCCGCGGGGCTCACCCAGTCGAGCCCGATCGAGCTTTGGACGCCGATGAGTGCCGAATTTGAGTTCCGAGACACGCTACGGAACCCTAACCGTCGCCGATTGTCGACAACGTGAGGTATAATTACCTCCGATTGATTTATTTAAAATTGATGATAATTGTTAGCATAGCATGCTAGGGTTGATTAATTATTATGATGAATGCTAAGAGTATGAATGAAGTAAACATGTGCATGATGTGATTAACAGGGAATGAATGTTAAATGAGCTAATGAAGTAAAGTAAATTTGAGTATGATAATCGAGTACAACGCAACTTAGGAAATATAATAAAATAGGTCTTAATAGGATAAGTTGGAATTATTTTTACATTTATAATGGTTGATTGTTATGGTTGATGTTTGTATTGTGGTGTGATGGTCATGTCGGATTTGATGCATCATTTAGTTAGTGGGCGTTAGTATTTAGTTTTAATGTGTAGGTACGGAGTAGGAGCTCGCCGCCTAGGCGCGATGACACGCTTGGAGCTTCTACCAGGTCCGTTTAGGACTCGTATGTTTTACTCTTTTCTATTATATGTTTGTTTTAATGCCTACAGGACGAGTTAAGTGGCGCTTTATCGGATCCCACTTAACTCGGGCCATTTAATCGAATAGTTTTCCGGATTAATAACCCCTCGAGGATGAGATCCCTCGAGGATGATTTTGAAAACAAGATCCACTACAAGTTGCCTTCGGGCCTATTATATAAATCCCTACCCAGCCCTATATATATGTAGTTTTCACGTTTTCAGTGAGACGAGAGATGGAGAAATTGACTGCACGAACCATGAAGAGGATTTCGTGACAGTCAAAGCGGGCTCTGGATTAGTGCCAGCGGACTGTTCCATTCCCGAGGGATCCTGACAACTCCGCGTTTGAGTTCCTCACACCCAGAGAACGTGGAGGTTTATGGGTACTATTTAGTACAACGCATGTCCGGACTTGTGGTTCAAAGGGTACTAAAGGCGATGACTGGCTGAGAGTACTCGGCCTTCGTGCTCAAGGCCAGGAGAAATATGGAGGTACGGAGAGGGCTTAGGATAAAGTTTCACGAAAAGTACTAAAAAGAAGTGCCGAGAGCGGCACAGTACCAGCAGCAGATCAGTAAGTTTGGGATGCTACCGGGTCTGCAGCCGAGTGGCTCCTCAGTAGTGCCCTTCAGAGTGTTCACGTGGAGTATATGATGTTTTCTTTCATATGAGAGTTTGCTCTCATAGCCAGCTTGTTATAGTTATTTTATTTTCCGGACCAGTAACACTTGTTACTGACGTGTTTTTATACTATATGTAGATAATAATCACGAGTTGGAGGAGCCAGCTTGGACGGTGGAGCAATGAGGTCTTGTGCGCACACACATGTTAGAGTTCTGAATGTTTAATATTGTATTATTATGTTATTATATTGTGAATGACATGATTAAATTTTTGAGCATGATGATATGATGTGAATGAAATGCTAAGACACGATAACAGAATGCAAAATATGATCAGAGTTGCGCGGCGGAAGCGTAGTGGGTTGAGACCCAAGCTTCAGAATGAATACGTTATAAATGAGATTCTGTGTGATTGTTAATGCATGCCGATATATTTGTATATATATTATTTTGACAGGGTGGGCCCATAATTGCACTTTTAGGGTGTTTGCATGTCAGTTTTACTTCAGAATTTTCATCAATTTTGCTCGTAATTGTGATTGTGTGAAATTTAATTTGCATGTCATTCATGTAGTACCATGTTAGGATTTTGTGCATGCATTCATTCATGACGGATCGTATCTTCATCTTAAGACGCCGAGATTAGATCTGCATGAGTTAGGTTCAGGTTAGCCGACCTAACAGGGGCATGGAACATGCCGGTTCGGTTCACGAGCGTGAACCGGATTTGGGGTGTTACAGAATTGGTATCAGTGCCACTCTCGGCCGATTAAGATGTGAGATACTTTTATAGGTGATGTGTGCACAAAGACTGCTCCAAGTCCAGCTGGCAGGTATGTTTGTCTACTTTCTTTACATGCAGATTTTTCTTCATTAGTTGTTTGGATAATAGTGTATTCCGGGCTTGATCAGATATATGTGGAATTGACATTAGTTAAGCCGATAGATCATTCCTATGGATTTTTTTATCATGATATTATACGGTTTGTCAGCTAGATGTGAGCAGGGTATGTCGTAATGCTAGCAGAGGTAGAATGGGTGTAAGATCCCATCTTACCCCAGATCTAGATGTCAGCAGGAATTTGACTGGTTTGTCATGATGGGCTTAGAGACCCACCGATTCTGTCCATTGCAAAAGAGATTTGGATGAGTATGGGTGAACGCATTTTCAGTCACCTGAGGCTGAATTGGATGTTGACCAGGTGTCCGTCCTTTGTATGTCACCACATTAGTCTTACTTCCGGGGAACATGGTGTGCATAATGGGAAGGAGCTTGAAGTGGGTAGATAACTTGAGAGGGACCACTTCTAGAAAATAATAGTGAATGAGGATGAGTAGTGAGACGTAGGCTTGGACATAACAAGGAAAAGACCAGGACCACCAGTGCCTACGAGATTAGTTATTTGACCAGATTCTACCAGAGATAAGGTACCAGACCAGTGATTGCCATGTGAGGGCCAGTCAACACTAATGGAAGCAGCCACTCAGATTTTAGGAGATTAGAGTGGGTCCGGCATAGGTTTACCATCATATGTGTCAGCACCATGATCCAAACCCCTCCGGATCAGACACGCATGATTGGACAACCTAAGCAGAGTTGTTAGCAACTACGTCTAGGGAGACATACAAATGGAGGAAGACATGTCAGAGAAGATAGTGGATTTACGATGCATACATCCAAGATCAGATTTTTTAGCACTTAGGTAGCACTGTTGCCGACGGAGTTGCACAACCACCGATCGCGTGCACAACCGCCGATCGAGTTGCACAACTGCCAACCGAGCTGCACAACTGCCGACCGAATTGTACAACCACCGATCAAATTTCACAACCGTCGACCAAATTGCACAACCGCTGACCGAGTTGCATGACCGCCGACTGAGTCACACAACCATCGCCGAGGTACATAACCGCCGTCCGAGATGCACTACCACCGACCAAAGACGCACTACCACCGTCCGTGTATTGCTCATCCGCCAACCGAGTAGATTAGTTAAGGTTTAGTAGGACTAGAGTTTGAGGAACAAGGAATAGTTACAGTGAAGTCAGCAGAATAGAAAAGAGTTAAGGAAAACGGAGGTTATTCCGATAAGATGGCATAGGATCCGACTTCACAGCTCTCTTGCAATCATTGTCTGGACCTAACACCCTTAGGTCAGATGAATATGGGAAGATGTCCCCATTAGGACATTGTTAGTTACAGTCTCATAGAGATGCGTATGGAACAGATTCATGGAACATGGCAGTATGACCTCCAGATGGGCAGTCACAATGATTAGATTGTACAGACTGTATGATGTGGCATCCATGGGCCACAATTGGCATACACAAACAAGATGGTTAGTAGATGATCACACACGTAGTTTAACCCATTTAGCGATTGGCCAGCCAGCGATAGGAGGTTGACTTAGTATGGGGCATAGATAGAGGGTTTAGCGAGAGTGTTTTCCAGAGAGATAGCGATTCCCTTGTGTTTCGCCAGCACGATTAGGTCATTACCTTGAGACATAGGGTTGAGCCCTACCCTGAGTATAGAAACACCTTCATGGTACTGATTAGGGTTTACAGTGCAGGTCGGTATGGGCAGACCGATCTTACGATGACGGACCTCACCCTAGCTTGAGAACAATGTAAATAGGGACTTCAGACAGAACAGACCATGCAGACCAGACGGAGTGATACCAGTGTATGCTCATCTTGGTTGATAGCCTTGCTTGAGAGTCTACCACAGCGGTAGTAGTCATGTGAGTCAAGATTAGTACTACAAATTGGTACGGGACGGCAGGTCACACACCACTAAAGAGCGGACGAGACACGTGTCGAACCTCATTATGAGTCCCCGTAGACTTGAGGAGAGACAATGGTTCTTTGGGTCGTTTGAACCCCACCCGTTTAGAAGTGCATGACTAGTACAGTGTCGAGAAACATGTGCCTACTATTAGCTGATTGAACTAGAGCCACTTAGGAGCCGTTTCTAAGATTTGTCATTGATTGACTGTTCTACAGACTGATCACCTGTGGCATAGTAAATCATGGTGATCTTAGAGACAAGTCCATAGACCTACCGAGATTTTAGCCACCTAGTACGCCACATAGGGATTTTATTTCCCCTGCCATTTGCATGACACCCTAACCTTACCATAGATCAGAGTGACATACCTATGTAGCAAGTTTTCTTGGCCTAATGGATTCCCTGTTTGCCTTGCATCAGATACCACATGTGAGGATGAGATGTCCCCTATTGAGAGTTCTTGAGTAGTGTGACTAGATTTCCATGAGATTCAGCCTCCCTTCCTATAACCCAAAGATGACAAATAGCTTTCCACTCACGCCTCTAGATATTTTAGTTCTACTATCAGTTGTCCAGATTATTGAGATGAGTATACATTGACTAGAGTACGTCACAGACCAAATGTGGATTCTCCAGCCCCATGCAGAGTATGTCATCATACTCCTTGAGACACGCTGTGTATGTACTGGTGTTCTCGCCTCCCTTCAGTAGTAGTTAGTTGTTGTGTAGATAGTCACCTGAGCCATAGTATGCAGTAGAGTTATAGCAGCTATCCTTGTTCTCTTATAGAATAGAGTGAGATACTGGACTCAGGACCAAGTCAACTAGGACCCCGTGAGCGGTCCAGTTCTTTATACAGGGACACTTGAGAGTTGGATCTAGACTGGCGATAGTGAGTCGAGCAGCTCATTAACCTATACATTGTACCTAGTAGGAAACTCATAGCACACTCTAGGATGGTTGTAGAACCTAGGAATGGAGTTTCCTCGATGGTACATGTAGGTGACTTTTCACAGATGAGGATCAGAGGGACATAGGTAGATATTAGCAGGTAGGCCTTGCCCTCGACGTAGTCTTCCTAGATATAGCTCAGCGTAGCACCTTGCGGTACTCTAGAGTATCTGCTTGACCAACCCAATAGGCCCTTAGGGGTGACCTAGGGTTTTTCCGCCGAGTTAGCAGTAGGGATCAGAACAGAAGAGAAGGATGATGGTCATGTCAGAACAGGCACAGACAGCTTAGAAACAGAATGTTGATATTGACAGGATCATAAGCAGAACCCGCCATAACGGCGCAGCTACAGTGAGGATTTACATGACTATCGAAGAGTAGAGGATACAACTGGTGTGTATCTAGCTTCCAGGTAGTAGTTCAGCAGAACCTCCTTGAGTTAAAATTTCGAGGACGAAATTTTTATAAGGAGGGAAGATTGTAAAACCCACGATTCGAGTCAGGGTTTTATATTCAGAACCGGTCGGTTCGACCGTTATTTTCGAGTCGAGTCAGTTTCAGAACACGTGTACTGAGCCGACGCCGGTCTCGTGTATGAGCCATGAGGGTCATGTGTACCCAAGTATATGATGATAACGTCATGAACACAGCAGAAAAGAATGAGTTATCAGAATATATGAGAGTATGCAGTTCATTTTTTTATTATGATATATAATGGATCGTAGAATTAGTTTTAGGCCGTTTACCGCGTTAGGACGCGTTACGGGCATTTTGGGTGGGTTGATAGTTCTAGAGCATATCATTATGATTTTTTGGTGTTGTTTGATTTTATGGGATTTTTCCCATATTTTTTGGAATTTTTTTACGACTTAAATATTATTTTTGACTCGAGTCGGAGACGAGTCAAGTAATATTTACGACTTTGCCACCACACACCCCCGCGCCCTTCCTTTTCTTCCCCAAACCCTTGCCCGACGCCGCCACTTGTGCGCGTCGCCGCTGCTGCCGCCTGGCCGCCGATCGTCGCCGCCTAGCCCCGCGACGACGTTGCCGTGCTGCCCCGACCAGGTCCGGCCCCCATCGGACCGCCGCGACGCGAGGAAGCCACGCCGCGACGCCGCGCCCGCGTTGCGCTTCCGTCGCCGATTCCGCCGCCGGCGACCAGCGCCGCCGCGATCGGTCGGTCGCCTCAGCACCCTCAGCCCTCCAGCGACCTTCCCCGACCGGAACGGAGGCCATCGCCGCCGTGGCCGGCCGGATCTAGCCACCATCACCGCCGACTCTGTTTTATGCATTTTCCGGCGAGCCGCCACCTCCGTTGGCCGCGTCGACCTCGTAGATGAGTCGGGCTCGCCGAGCCGGTTCCGAGGGTACCCAACACGACCACTTTCCGGCCAGTAGACGCCGTCGGCGACTGTCGCCGAAAACCACCGAAGCCGCCGGAAAACCGCCAGCAGCTGTCGGAAAACCGCCGAAAAATCTGGAATTTCTGGAATTCACCGGATCTTCCGCGGGGCTCACCCAGTCGAGCCCGATCGAGCTTCGGACGCCGATGAGCGCCGAATTTGAGTTCCGAGACACGCGACGGAACCCTAACCGTCGCCGATTGTCGACAACGTGAGGTATAATTACCTCCGATTGATTTATTTAAAATTGATGATAATTGTTAGCATAGCATGCTAGGGTTGATTAATTATTATGATGAATGCTAAGATTATGAATGAAGTAAACATGTGCATGATGTGATTAACAGGGAATGAAGGTTAAATGAGCTAATGAAGTAAAGTAAATTTGAGTATGATAATCGAGTACAACGTAACTTAGGAAATATAATAAAATAGGTGTTAATAGGATAAGTTGGAATTATTTTTACATTTATAATTGTTGATTGTTATGGTTGATGTTTGTATTGTGGTGTGATGGTCATGTCGGATTTGATGCATCATTTAGTTAGCGGGCGTTAGTATTTAGTTTTGATGTGTAGGTACGGAGTAGGAGCTCGCCGCCTAGGCGCGATGACACGCTTGGAGCTTCTACCAGGTCCGTTTAGGACTCGCTCTGATTTTACGTCTTTTCTATTGTATGTTTGATTTATTGTCTGCAGGACGAGTTAAGTGGCGTTTTATCGGATCCCACTTAACTCGGGCCATTTAACCGAACAGTTTTCCGGATTAATAACCCCTCGAGGATGAGATCCCTTGAGGATGATTTCGAAAACAAGATCCACCACAAGTTGCCTTCGGGCCTATTATATAAATCCCTACCCAGCCCTATATATATGTAGTTTTCGCGTTTTCAGTGAGACGAGAGATGGAGAAATCGACTGCACGTACCATGCAGAGGATGCCGTGACAGTCAAAGCGGGCTCTGGATTAGTGCCAGCGGACTGTTCCATTCCCGAGGGATCCTGACAACTCCGCGTTTGAGTTCCTCACACCCGGAGAACGTGGAGGTTTACGGGTACTGTTTAGTACAGTGCATGTCCGGACTTGTGGTTCAAAGGGTACTAAAGGTGACTGCCTGAGAGTACTCGGCCTTCGTGCTCAAGGCCAGGAGAAATATGGAGGTAAGGAGAGGGCTTAGGATAAAGTTTCACGAGAAGTACTGAAAAAGAAGTGCCGAGAGCGGCACAGTACCAGTAGCAGATCAGTAAGTTTGGAATGCTACCGGGTCTGCAGCCGCAGTGGCTCCTCAGTAGTGCCCTTCAGAGTGTTCACGTGGAGTATATGATGTTTTCTTTCATATGAGAGTTTGCTCTCATAGCCAGCTTGTTATAGTTATTTTATTTTCCGGACCAGTAACACTTGTTACTGACGTGTTTTTATACTATATGTAGATAATAATCACGAGTTGGAGGAGCCAGCTTGGACGGTGGAGCAATGAGGTCTTGTGCACACACACATGTTAGAGTTCTGAATGTTTAATATTGTATTATTATGCTATTATATTGTGAATGACATGATTAAATTTTTGAGCATGATGATATGATGTGAATGAAATGCTAAGACACGATAACAGAATGCAAAATATGATCAGAGTTGCGCGGCGGAAGCGTAGTGGGTTGAGACCCAAGCTTTAGAATGAATACGTTATAAATGAAATTCTGTGTGATTGTTAATGCATGCCGATATATTTGTATATATATTATTTTGACAGGGTGGGCCCCATAATTGCACTTTTAGGGTTTTGCATGTCAGTTTTACTTCAGAATTTTCATCAATTTTGCTCGTAATTGTGATTGTGTGAAATTTAATTTGCATGTCATTCGTGTAGTACCATGTTAGGATTTTGTGCATGCATTCATTCATGACAGGTCGTATCTTCATCTTAAGACGCCGAGATTGGATCCGAATGAGTTAGGTTCGGGTTAGCCGGCCTAACCGGGTGCATCTAACATGCCAGTTTGGTTCACGAGCGTGAACCAGATTTGGGGTGTTACAGCCTGAGCCCAGATTCGACCACCTTGCACTGAGTGCAACTGAAGTCAAGGAATTAACTCAGTCTGACACAGGCTACACCCTTCATAATCTAGTAATGGACATGTCAGAAAGGACCTGATAGCCCATAGTACAATAAATTGGACATGGCGGATTGGACTCGCCAGCCAATTATGGATATGGTGGATTGGATTCATGTAAGAACCGTGAAAATATGTGAACGTGAAAATATGTGAAAATTTTTATTTCAAGACTTGAACCTAAGTTTTATGAAATATTATTTTCAATGAATGGATATGGTTGGTTATCAAGTAGACCGGTCACGGTTCAACGTAAAGTCAAACCCTAACCTTAGAGAAGACGTAAGGCCAAACTCTGGCATTAGGGAAGACGAACCCAACATAGAGAATACTGATTCATGAACGGATGATGGGGTAAGAGAATTTAATAAAGGGACTCGTTGAACCTAGGGAATACCTATACATGAATAGATGTGAGAATTTAATTGAGGAACTCGTTGAAGCATATATATATAGGAGGGGGTTAGGGAGAAAAGGGAGTCCACTCCTTCTTGCCTCCTCTCCAGTGCCTTTCCATTGTGGTGTAAGTATTTCATACTTCTTCTTAGTTTCTTTTCCATTAGAACTCTTACATGCATGGTTGCAACGCATAAATTCATTAGAAATACCTTGCTAAGTTGCTGGAACTTTTTGGTATAAATTGCAATAGGTCTTTGGGTGTTGAGATATTGTATGGTTGCAAATTAGATGGCAGATATGAAATTCACGTTTGACTAGTTTCAAGAAACCCTATTTTTTAGCCGCACTGTTCAAAATCTAATAATGGACATGTCAGAATGGAACGGATAGTCCATAAATAAATATCGGCCAATAGGGGGTATGATGGAATGGACCCATCGGCCAATAGGGTACGATGGAATGGACCCATTGGCCCAACATAATAGGTGGGTACGATGGAATGGACCCATTGGCCCAACATAATAGGGGTACGATGGAATGGACCCATCGGCTCAACCTAGTACAGTGGTACGGTGGAATGGACCCATCGGCCAATAGGGGGTACGGTGGAATGGACCCATCGGCTCAACATAATAAGTGGTACGGTGGAATGGACCCATCGGCCAATAGGGGGTACGGTGGAATGAACCCATCGGCTCAACATAAGGTGGTACGGTGGAATGGACCCATCGGCTAATAAGGGGTAGGATGGAATGGACCCATCGGCCAATAGGGTGTATGGTGGAATGGACCCATCGGCCCAACATAATAGGGGGTACGCATGGAATGAACCCATCGGCCAATAGGGGGCACGATGGACTGATCCATCGGCCCAATATTTTATAGTGGCACGGTGGACTAACCCATCAGCCAATAGAACTACAACATAATAGGGGGTACGATGGAATGAACCAATCAGCCAATAAGGGGGCACGATGGACTGACCCATCGGCCCAATATTTTATAGTGGCACGGTGGACTAACCCATTAGCCAATAGAACTAGAACATAATAGGGGGTACGATGGAATGAACCAATCGGCCAATAGGGGGCACGATGGACTGACCCATCGGCCCAATATTTTATAGTGGCACGGTGGACTAACCCATCAGCCAATAGAACTACATCGAGCTTGATCCCGACATGGGTATGTAGGCCAATCAAGATTGTTTGATTTCAGCTCAAATAAGGTAGAATAAAAGTATGATAGGATAGTCAGGTTAGGAGAATGGGTAATAAATGGGACTTCTTTTTATTTTGTTTTGAGTTATAAATGTGGCTATGGGAAATGGTCTAAGACTGTGGGAACCATTATTTTATAACTTATTACTCGGCATTTAGTAGTTTTATTTTGGTAACACCTGGCCAACAAGGCCCACAATATTGTTAAAAATGGCCGGGTCGTTACAATTCACCAGCCGATAACGAACATGGCGGATTGGACTCGCCAGCCGGTAATGGACATGATGGACTTACCCATCAGCCAATAAATGGGACATGGCGGATTGGACTCGCCAGCCAATTACGGACATGGTGGATTGGACTCACCAGCCGATAACGAACATGGTAGATTGGACTCGCCAGCCAGTAATGGACATGATGGACTGACCCATCAGCCAATTACGGACATGGTGGATTGGA
Source organism: Piper betle (assembly GCA_033002965.1). Classification (NCBI taxonomy): domain Eukaryota; kingdom Viridiplantae; phylum Streptophyta; class Magnoliopsida; order Piperales; family Piperaceae; genus Piper; species Piper betle. Next base: position 40,363 of record JAURVB010013270.1, on the reverse strand, counting down.
CTCGCCAGCTGGTAATGGACATGATGGACTGATCCATCAGCCAATAGATGGACATGGTGGACTGACCCATCAGCCAACTAATGGACATGGTGGACTGAACCATCAGCTAATAAATGGACATGTTGGAATGGTCACAACAGCCAATATTATAGATAATGATAGGGAGTTTATGGACTTGTTTTATTTAATTATACGGCTTAGTGTTTAATCACTAATGCGGAATTGCCTCCGCAGGTTAGCAGTTGGAACTAAAGACTAAGAGACGACAGGGTGGTTCTTCTACCAACTCAGGTGGTGAGCAGATAATAAGCGGACTTCTCTTTTTACTTTTCTTGTGTTATAAATGTGGCTATGGGAAACGGTCCAAGACTGTGGGATGATTATTTCATACATTGTCATTTGAAACATAAGTTCTTTTGAGTTAGAAATGCTAGACTTATTTGCTTTCATATTATTCATGTAACCTTTTAAGTAACACCCGGTCCGGTTAGGACTTGGTCGTTATAGGGTTGGTTTTGTTAAATTTTAGTAACACAGGGCCAGCAAAGCCCACAATATCGTGAAACATGGTGGGTCGTTACAAGTTTAGTCCCCGGCAAGTGCACATTTTGAACAGGTTATGCATTGTGAATGGTGTGGTGATGATCATGCTATAAATCATGGCCCTTCTCATCCGAAAGCAATCAACTATTATGGAAACTTCAACTAGAGTTAGAATAATCCACTGCTCAATGTTTACAACCATGGTTGGAGGAATCATATAAATTTTGGGTGGCGTAGTAACCAAATTGCAGTGCCAATGCCTCAAGTACCATCTGCATTTCAAGCCCATGCACAGGAACGATATGATTGACAAAACTTGTATGAACAGAAATGATCAATGAAAAATGTTCAAGCAGTTCATGCAAAGCCAACAATAACATGTGCAAACTCAACAACAGGTTCATCCAAAAACTCAACAGTAGCCGTTGCTAAAGCCAACCGTTTTTATGAGGAATTTGGAAAGTGAAATGTGGGTAGTTGTCTTGTGCAACCAAACGATAGATCCTCATGGAAAAAATCCCAAGTGACACTCAAGTACCCAGGGAAAGATGATGCAAAGGAGTGCAAACACCAAAGTTGGAGAAGTGGAAAGAGCTATCTGATCTATACAAAGCACCTAAGTAGAAAAGCAGAATAGAAGCAAAGGAATGGATGAAAAAAATGAAGCTGGATGGGTAGAGTGTACAAAACTAGCCCCCAACTTGTCCCGTCAGCAAGTTCAAACTCCCTACCCTTAGAGGCAACAAAGGACAAAGAAGACAGAAGTTTCTAGAATTTCTGAATATATTTACGAAGTCGACAATCAGCATCCAATTTGTTAAGGCATTGAAGTAAATGTCTAGCTATGCCAAGTTCATGAAGTAGTTCTTGTCAGAGAAAAATGAGCTGGAAGGGTTTGATACAAGCGAGGGCACGGATGAGAAGTGAAGTGCTATTTTACAAAGAAAGGTGCCACCAAGATTGAATGATCCTAGTTGTTTTATTATCCCATGTTTTATTGGATTAGTTTGTCAAGCCAAAGCCCTTTGCAATTTGGGCGTTGGCATCAATTTGATGTCATTGCCCATTTACAAGAAATTAGGATTGGGAGAAGTGAAACCAATCATAGTTAAGAGTGCAAGTGGTAAATAGATCAAACATATTTCACTGTGCAGAGATTGAGGAATGTGTTGGTCAATGTTAAGAAGCTTATCTTACCGGGTGGTTTTAGATTTGGAGGAAGACAAAGATGTTCTAATCATCATGGGTAAACCTTTTCTTACTACTGGTCATACTATAATTGATGTAGCCATGGGGGAGCGGATCAAGAGGGCATTTAGTAAGTCCATGGTGATTACAGTTTTGAACCAATTGAATGCTTAGATGATATCATGACATGCTTGGATGAGGAGTAATGTGAGCATTCAATGTATAGGAGTTGTTTTGCTCTTAACATGGTGAGGAGAAAGAAAAAAATAGACATCTAAAATGAAGCATTCTGATTTATCCAAAGATAAGATCGATGACTAGGCCCATGCCCTTGCCCACCACATGTCAAATAGTCCTGAGTTGCCTCGTTCTAATGATTCCTCTCAGTGTCTGATAGCACCTCTTGAGTTGAGTGAAGGGAGGAGGTAACAAGGTGAGCCACAAGCAAATGCATGACCAATGATCTATTAGTTTCTTGCCTAAGATGTAAAGAAAGCACTTGTTGGGAAGCAACCCAAGTATTAAAAAATCCTTTGGTTTGGTTAGGTTGATCGCAACATATGGAAGTTAAAGTGTAATGACCCTCCCTAAAGTGTAACATAATGGGCTAAGTCATTTCTTTAAAAGTGGTTAACTATGTTAAAGATCTATAGTCCATTCCCACTAATAAATAGGATATTAGCCAAGTACGTATTAGATGTGGGACTAAGTTGAGTGATTTTACAATCCACCCACTTTAGGAAATTTTGTTCTCCAAATTCCTACACTTGGCCATCACTAGCCCCAGTCCATGACCATCTTTGGGCCTTGACTAGCAGGCTAGTCAATTTCCCTAGTCCAACCACCATCTAATACGAAGCTAGGAGGCTTTCATACCATTTGTGATGACCAGGCCGAAAGTGCAATGTAATAAGCGCCATTCATCTTTTCAAAGTGGTTAACCAAGTTAAAGATATATAGTTCATTCCCACTTATAAACAGGATCTTACCCCACTAGGTATGAGATGTGAGACTAAGTTGAGAGATCTCACAATCCACCCATCTTAGGAAATTTCATCCTCGAAATTCATATACTTGGACCATTGTTAGCCCCAACCCATGTCCTTCTATGGCCCATGACCAATAGTGTAGCCAACATCTCTAGTCCAACCCACTATATAACACAAAACCTGGCTTTGATACCATTTGTAACAACCCAACCTAAAGTGTAAACTAATGGGCTTATGCATCCATCAAGAAGTGGATAACCAAGTTAAATATCTATAGTCCATTCTCACTTACAAAAAGGATTTTATTCCTATTGGTATTATATGTGAGACTAAATTGAGGGATATCACAATCTACCCACCTTAGGAAATTTTGTCCCCAAAATTCCTATACTGTGGTTGTCGCTAGCCCACGACCTTCTTTGCCCCTTAACTGGCAGCTTAGTCATTTGTAACGTCCTGATCGAAAGTGCAACTTAATGAGCCTAAGTCATCTCTTCAAAAGTAGTTAACTAAGTTAAAGATCTATAGTGCTTCATTCCCACTTATAAAAATGATTTTGTCCTAGTAGGTATTAGAAGTGAGACTAAATTGAGGGGTTTCACGTAAAGAATATAGCCGGACTTCCACCCTACATCTGTTTTGAGGGAGTGTTCTTAACCTATACTTTCTTATTTTATCTAAGAGCTGTAAAACCACATTTTTGGGTTAGGGTTTTACCTGATTTTAGTTTTTCCCTGTTTGGGTCAATATCAAGTTAGTTCAAGCGAGCTTGAGCCAGACTAATTTTTAGAATATGAGTATGAGGCTCAGATGGCCATATGAGCATGTTATGGAGGTTGAGTATTTCAAACATGCATATGATAGTTTCAAATATATACAGTAGAGCGGAGTTATCGGTGTATACACGAGGTATACATATCATTTTTATGAGTTAGCTAGGATTTTAGGTCTAGATCTAAGTTGATGCAGCGTTTAGTATCTGCTTGGGATTTTCTAGGTATTTCATTTCCATGCAGCATAAGAATTTTGGATCACTTGATTGTGCCCCTATGGGCCCAAACTTGATTGAGTTCAGGGTTTGAGGCCCATTTAACTTTCTTGCCTCGATTTCCACCTATAGAGTCAATTTTATGACTCGAGTCAGTTTTGACTTTGGACAGTCTCGATCCGAGCTTTTCGTCCATATGTATATTGCATATACCCAGAGGTGGGCCCCACTAGGCAACGAGTTGTTAGAGTTCCAAATCGTGCCACGTGGTAGGATCTGTGCTATCCACTCAACCGTATCTTCCACCCAACGGATATTCATGATTTTCAAACTTTTACACCATTACCGCTGCCATCACTTTAGCTCGCTGTCAGCTAGACTCCGGTCCTCCTTTGGCCACCCATTCAGTACGGTCGTGACCATCTCGCGGTCGGCTTTCCATTCGTACCATTCACGACCATCGGCGTCACCACAGTCCCTATCAGACACTGAGTTTTTTATCACTATTCATCATCGCCGCCACCACCGTTTGTGTAACGACTCGCCATGTTTCAGGATATTGTGGGCCTTATTGGCGAGGTGTTACTCAAAATTTAACAAAACCAACCCTATAACGACCAGTACTAACCACATCGGGTGATACTTAAAAGGTTACATGAATAATATGAATAATAAGAACTTATGTTTCAAATGACAATGTATGAAATAATTATCCCACAGTCTTGGGCCGTTTCCCATAGCCACATTTATAACACAAGAAAAGAAAAAAGAGAAGTCCGCTTATTATCTGTTCACCACCTGAGTTGGTAGAAGAACCACCCTGTCGCCTCTTAGTCTTTAGTTCCAGCTGCTAACCTGCAGAGGCAATTCCGCGTTAGTGATTAAACACTAAGTCGTATAATTAAATAAAACAAGTTCATAAACTCCCTATCATTATCTATAATATTGGTTGTTGTGACCATTCCAACATGTCCATTTATTAGCTGATGGTTTAGTCCACCAAGTCCATTAGTGGGCTGATGGGTCAGTCCACCATGTCCATCTATTGGCTAATGGGTCAGTCCATCATGCCCATAATTTATTAGTTGATGGTTCAATCTACCATGTCCATTAGTTGGCTGATGGGTCAGTCCACCATGTCCATCTATTGACTGATGGGTTAGTCCATCATGCCCATCTATTGGCTGATGGGTCAGTCCATCATGTCCATTACCGGCTGGCAAGTCTAATCCGCCATGTCCGAATTGGCTGGCGAGTCCAATCCACCATGTCTAATTTATTGGCTAATGGGTCAGTCCATCATGTCCATTACCGGCTGGCGAGTCCAATCCACCATGTCCGTAATTGGCTGGTGAGTCCAATCCGCCATGTCCAATTTATTAGCTGATGGGTCAGTCCATCATGTCCATTACTGGCTGGCGAGTCCAATCCGCCATGTCTGTTATCGGCTGGTGAGTCCAATCCACCATGTCCGTAATTGGCTAGCGAGTCCAATCTGCCATGTCCAATTTATTGGCTGATGGGTCTGTCCACCATGTCCTTCTATTGGCTGATGGGTCAGTCCATCATGTCCATCACCGGCTGGCGAGTCCAATCCGTCATGTCCGTTATCGGCTAGTGAGTCCAATCCACCATGTCCATAATTGGTTGGCGAGTCCTATCCCCCATGTCTAAGTTATTGTATTATGGCTGTCAGGCCCATTCTGATATGACCATTATTGGATTATGAAGGACGTAGCCCGTATCAAACTGAGTCAATTCCTTGACCCCGGTTGCACTCGATGCATGGTGGTCAAATCTGGGCTCAGGCTGACTAGTTTGTCCACAAGGGAAAATACAACATTTTAAATAATTATACGGACTTGGATATTTCAAACTCGCGGTTGTGACCAATGATCCTAATCTGAACGAGGACATAAAATTATACATAAGTATAATTTTATTAAAGTAGAAATGCATGCAACTAAATGACTAATATATATATATCACTATTAAATTTCAACAATATTAAATATTAAACTATTCATGTGATATAATCATTTAAATCCTACTTTACATTAATTATCTAGATCATAATTAACACTTAACGAATAATAAAATAATTATCAACTTATAAACAAATATCTAATTACTATTATTGGCATATTTTTCTTTGATACGATAATTACTTAACCACAATCTTGATAATTTAGTTTACGGTTTTAAATCTTTAATCGCTATCCTTATTCATAGCAATTTAGTTAAATAAGTTATACGATTAAATTATTTAAAATAATTTGTATTATTCTAATTTAAAAATATTATTAATACAATTATTTTAAATTATTCGACTCAATAAAATTTCAAACTTTATTTATTTTCATTATGCTATTTAGGTTCGACGCTAGTGATTGCTACCCGACTATAGTTTAATAACCCATTTTCTATATTACTGACTCGTTATTAAAATAATAACTTTATTTACCTAATATTAAATTTAATATGGTAAAGGTAAAATATTTATTTTATAAATTACTTATCATTGTCCAATTTAATTTAGTCATTTGTTGTGTGCCGATTAATTATCGACCGTTTATCATTACCGTATTCTTATTACTTATGTCCATGTCGATTTCTTCCAATAATTAGTTAGTTTATTATCTTTAACCCATAACCCATTAGAATAATTATTTTTAATGATTTATTAGGAGTTAGTTTTATTTTTAATTCGAGTCGGTATCGAGTCAACCCATATTTACAAAACTACCATCTTCTTCTTCTTCTTCCCCAAGGCCATCTTCTCTTCTCCTACCTTCTTCTTTGCGCCTGACCAGACCTTGGCACCACCAGTGGTCACGTCCTTCAATTCCCCAACAACCCAATTGAACAACCATATAAACATCCCAACAAGACATCAACAACAACATAAAAACAGGCAAAGATGAAGCCTAACGTCCATGTTTTACAGCAGCTATCCAAGGTGACGTCCTGCACCAAACCAGACCTGATATCTTCCTCTTTAACCCAAAACCAGACCACGTCCTTCACTCCCTTCCCTACCAATCCAATTGGAAGTATAAAGCTTGTGCTTTACAGCAACTATCCACGTCAAACTCCGTTCTGCACCAAGGCGAGCGACTCCTGGCCAGCAGTACCACCGGGAACACTTCCCTTCTCCCTGCATGACAACCCAGCATCAAGGCCAAGCCCTGTAAGCATGCACGGCGTGAGTCTTTGGCCAGCAAACTGGCTGGGACGTTTGGAATCTCCCACAGCGTCGCACACTACAACTCCACCCATAACCACTGAAATTCTGCCACCCATCGGAACCCAGGGACAAGGCGACGCCACCCTTCGACCCAGCAGCCAGAGAGATCGTCGGGGGTGTGAGGGCTGCCTTGAAATATTTGTTTACAGTCGCCTATCATTGCCCAACTTCAGACCCGTCGGCCATGGCGAAATTCCATTTTCTAGTTTAGTTTTAGTTGTTATTGTTGATTTCAGACTTTAATTCTCATGTTTATCAAGCTTATTATCAATTAAAAAGACATATGAACACAAGAAAATGAAGAAGAGGGAGATAGGAAGGATACCCAAGCAAGGAAGAAACACCAGCAAGGAAGAGGAGAACTAGGTGGCTAAGGTGAGGAAGACGCCCCTACACCCGTATGTGAAAAATGATGTCCTCTTTCAAAATTTATAAAAATGAAAATGACGGCTATAGGGTATGTGAAAACACCCGTATTTCACTTAACCAGGTAACCAGGTAAATAATAAAATGGATAAATAATAAAATATAATAATTAACCGGGTAAAGAATCTAACACGTTCGGTCCTTTCCAGACCGAGTCGAATATATTAAAATTTTTTTCCACTTTTTTTCTACGGTCTTTACAGTTTGGGTCTTTTTTCGGGGCCAGGGAGGCACATTTGGCCAATCCGACCACCCACACAGCTCCCCCTCACTGAGATCTACATATTGAGACAACGCATGACAACATCCACGGCTGCAATTGCCGCTGGCAACGTCACCGTACGTGGCAGCAACACCGCCACATTTTAGGCATTTTCCAGCCAGTCGACAACCGGACCCCACCGACCATCACCACCATCATGATCCCCGTCTTCCCCTCTTTCGATCGTGACTGACGGCAGCCTCCGCCGTGCCGTCGTGGGCGTATTCCGGCAATGGGCACTGTTGTCCCCGTCCAACCCATTTGCTGGGTTCGCGGTTCGCCTACCCGCGACCGCATCCGCCTACCCGTAACCGCGTCTGCCTGCCCGTGTTTGTGTCCGCCTGATCGTGCCCAAATTCGCCAATCCAAGCCCGTGTTCATGCCCACCAGCCCAGTCGACCCAGCCAAGCAGTTAACCCAGATCGAGTTGGTTTTGTTCGGTTTGGTCTAGTTCTACTCGGTTCAGTTCGGTTCAACTCAATTTCGGACTATTTTCGTCTGTTCTTCCACTGTTTTCGATAATTTGAGAACTTCTATATTAGTTTAGATGCATATTCACATTGTTTAATATGATTGGATGTTATGCTGATTTTTCTTTATTTATTGTTTTATTTAATTATTTAATTATTCATTACTATTTATTTATTTGTATTTTTATGTTTATCATACATGATGAATATTTACATGATTATTTGTTATTATTAATATTATATTTATTTATCAATATTTGTCTTATTATGTTTATTAAATTGTGAATTTATGTATTTATTATCTATCAATGTATTCATGATTGTATTTATTTATTTATTTATTATATGTTATTAGTTATTTTCTTTATTATATCTCGATTTATGTGTTGTGTGTTTAGCAATATGTTTATTTAGTGCCGTCTTTTTTATTAGAATCTATTGATGATATGAACACACACCACAAGCATGCATCATATACAGACATTAGTATTTTACTTAACAGTTGGTTCCGATTAGGCTTCAGAGTCCGAGCTCGCCGTAGATGTGTAGTACGCTTGGAGCTTGGACCATAAGTCTGTAGGACCCTCCCTCTCTGCTTGACTCCTTGCATGTCAAATTTTATTGTGTTTTATATATAGGGTGGCATCGGCAGTGTTTTATTGGATCCCTCTGATGTTGAGACATTTAGCCTTGTTTTCTACGCATGTATAATAAAACTACAAGGATGTGATCCCTTGTTGGTTTTCGAACTGAAGCTCCAGAAATATATGATACAAGCCTCTTTCCTAAGCCTATTATATGAGTATGCGCATTTTTACGGATTTTCACGAATAAGAGAGTGAGTGGTATGGAGATATGTATGAATCGCACTAGTACTCCTTCAAACCATGAGGTGGTGCGGTGTATGATGGTACTACATAATGGAGTGCATTTTCGGAATATGTGGCACTAACTTAATTGTTCCTTTGCCCACTCGAGTACCGTGGTGGGTTATATGGAAGGTGTGAGGGTGTAAGCATTGTATGTATAAATATCATTATGAGCCGTACATATGAGCGGGCAATTGCTTAAGTATGTTTGTTTATTGTCTAGTGTGAGGTAATTTTAAAGTTTCATAAGTTTATGTGGGTAATGGAATACCCATTTGCCAGCTTGTATTAGTTATTTTTCCGACCAGTAATACTCGTTATTGACGTTTTTCATATAATATATGTAGGTCTTGCAAATCCTGAGTCGACTTTGGTGGAAGGACAGATAACTGCTACACAAGAGCTAACAAAGTTATTTACTTTATTGTTTTTATTTATATTTGATGTGTTTGATGCATGTTTAACAATGTCTTCCATTTGCATGACACCAAGAGGGTTGTTTTGATGTATTTCGTTGATCGAATCATACTGACTGACAACTTTAAATATGACTCAACTCGATCATAATATTTCTGATTTAGTTCATAGGTGAACCGAAATCAGGGTATTACAAATTGGTATCAGAGCCATGTCTTGGTCGATTGAGATGAAAGACTTTTGTTTTGAGCCAAGTGTGTAGAGCTATCTTTAGACAAGTTGACAAGTATTTCATTTGGTATTTTTTCAGTGTTTATAGAAATGATGAGATGGATATGAGATCATAATTTCAGTGGATGCCAGTATAAATCTCACAGGATGTCATGATAAGCTTAGAGACACACCTTATCTTTTTATGTGCTAGAGATTTGGACTACTTAGAGTGTTCACATATTCAGTCAGTTGAAGTTGAGACAAATAGTGAGCATGAGTACTTAGAGCATCGGGGACATTGCAACACTTGTTCATCCTTTGCATGTCACCACATCAGTCCTTCCTTAGGACATGGTGCACATTGTGAGACAGAGTCATCAGAGATGACACCAGTAAGGATCTTGGAGTATGGAGATACTCAGATAGTTTTGTCGCATATGAGCGTGGACCATCGAGTGCTTTAAACAAATCCATTAGGCATAGTCCGAGGTCTATAGTAGGGAACATAGACCTTTAGACAAATCCTGTTAGTGACCCGCCATTTTTCACGATATTGTGGGCCTAACTGGCTAGGTGTTACTCAAAAGTAAAGTAATTATGTCAAACATTTTTTATAAATAATAACATATATAAAGATCCCACAGTCTTGGACCGTTTCCCAGCAGCCACACTTATTTCTCAATTAAATAAAAAAAGGAGTCCTCATATTTATTTTGCTCCATACTCTGGATGTCAATCACCTAATCTCGTATCTGCACACCTGCGGAGGCAATTCCGCGTTAGTGATTACAACACTAAGTAGTATAATAGATAAAACAAAACATGTACATTCCACTATTTCCTTATGTTTATTTTAATATGCGGTGGAGCGATTCCGCTATACTCCAAAACAATGCGGAGGAGGTATCCGCTGTGATCCGCACACCCCGGCCGTAGCCTTTTTTGTGGGGAGGCTACCACTACCGTCTCCAGTGCCAGTGCCTCGCACACCCCGGCCGTAGCCTTTTTGTGGGGTAGCTATCACTGCACTCGGGTGATTGCTATGCCCCGTTTGTGGGGAAGCTCTCACTACCAATTCTAGTGCCAGTGCCTCGCACACCCCGGCCGTAGCCTTTTTATGGGGAGGCTATCACTGCACTCCAGTGCCAATGCCTTGCACACCCCGGCCGTAGCCTTTTTGTGGGGCGGCTATCACTGCACTCAGGTGATTGCTATGCCCCGTTTGTGGGGAAGCTCTCACTGCCAACTCTAGTGCCAGTGCCTCACACACCCCGGCCGTAGCCTTTTTATGGGGCGGCTATCACTGCACTCCAGTGCCAGTGCCTCACACACCCCGGCCGTAGCCTTTTTATGGGGCGGCTATCACTGCACTCCAGTGCGATGGAGGAATCGCTGTGCCTCACTCACCCCGGCCGTAGCCTTTTTATGGGGTGGCTATCACTACTCCAAAACAATGTCGATGCATTACAAAATTCACGCACATAACACGACCCAGTGTCGGACTGAGTCAATTCATTGACCCCGGTTGCACTCGGTGCATGGTAGTCGAATCTGGGCTCAGGCCGACCTAGGCTACCAACAAGGAAAATACGATGTTCTACCTATTATACGTACCTGACTTGTGGGTTCGTCCGACTGTAATCCACTAACCCTAATATGAATGAGGGCATAAAATTATACATTAGTATAATTTTACTCGCGTCGAAAATGCACGCAACTAAATATTTAATATATGCCACATTAATTAATTTATTTAATTCAATAAGGTTCAACACTTCTTTATTTAATTAATTATGCTATCTCGTGATTTCTACACGATTATCTTTTATTGATCCATTATTTTACTTTACGAATTTATTATAAGAATAATCATTTTATTTATCAAATATAAATTTTATATGCTAAAGGTGAAGTCTTTATTAAATATTCCTCATAACTCTTCAATTTAAGTTAATCGCTTTTAATAAGCCGATTAATTAATTACCGTTTATCCTGATCGAAATTTATTAATTTCATGTAATAATTTATAAATTTATTATTTTGACCACTTAACTCGTATCCCTTTAAATTAATTATTTTAATGATTTTAATACGAGTTGGTATTATTATTATGATTTTTAACTCAACCCGTATCGAGTCAAACAGAAATTACAAAACTGCCATCCTCTTCTTCTTCTTCTTCTTCTTTCCCGTCAGTCTACCCAAAACTAGTCTTCTTCTTCTTTCCCGTCAGCCTTTCTCTTCTCCACCCAAAACCACTCCAACCTCTTCTCCTTCGACCCAAATCCAGATCATGTCCTTCACCAATTGTTTCCCTTCCCTAGCAATCCAATTGGCAGCAACTATCCAGGGCGACCTTGTTCTGCACCACCAAGGCGACTAACCAGCAGCCATGGCGACCTCGACCTGCTGCTATGGCGACTCCGACGTGGCCAGCAGCACCGCCCAAGGCGACCCCTTCTTCCCGCACAACAACCCAACGCCCAGAAGAAGAGAAACACTACACTGCTGCGTGTTATATGCAACTGTTTGTGACACAATCGCCATGGTGCTGTTGCTGCAATTCAGCAGGACGTGCTACCATCCTTGGCCATAAATTCTATGAAATCTAACTTATAATTACTACAACATGCATAAGGACGTTGATGCAGCAACTGATCAGCAAAAGATTATGACTTGTCGCTGTAATTAATCACAAGCAACCAAGAATTGCTGCACGGCAGCAATTTACATTCCTGGGTGGATTTCTGGTTCTAGTCCAGTTTAATTCTCCTTTTTCTTGTTGATTTCAGGTTTTAGTTTCCATGATTATCTAGTTTATTATAATTTTTATCATATGTATGCATGCAAACTAAGAAGAAGAGAGGAAGAAACTTACCAGAACAAGGGGAAACCGGCGTCTGTCCAAAGAGACTTATGTGAATGACGCCCCCTCCTTCTCCTTATATAATGAAAGAAGGCCTAGGGTATATGAAAACACACTTCGTTGCCGGGTAAATGGGTAAGTGATACGGTTCACTTTACTAGTTTAAACGGTTAAATGGTATGGTTTACTTAACCGGGTAAAAATACTTAACCGGTTAACTAATACTTTCCACTTGACCGGGTAATTAATAATTAACCGGGTAGCGGGTAAATAATTTAAATAAATTCATGGATACCAACGTTCGATCCCACCGCGTCGAATATATATATATATATATATATATATATATATATATATTCCGGGTCTTTACAGTCACGCGTCACGGAGCTCAAATTCGGCGCTATCGGCGTCCGACATTCGATCGGGAATGACTGGATGAACTCCTCGGAAGATCCAGCGAATTCCAGCGAATCCAATTTTCCGGCGGTTTTCCGGCAGGTTTCAGTAAATTTCCGGCACTTCCGGCGGTTTTTCGGCATCTCTTCAACGGTTTTCCAGCGACAATCACCGGCGGCATCTACTGACTAGATGGGGTCATGTTGGGTATCATTGGAACCGGCTCGGCGAGCCTGACGCATCTACGGCGTCGACATGGTCGGCCGAGGCGGTGGCTCGCCGGAAAATAGCTAAAATCGGTCCGGCGGCAATGGGTAGCTAGAGCCGGTCGGCCTGGGCGGCGATGGCCTCCGCTCCGGTCGGGGAAGGTCGCTAGGGGGTAGAAGACGTCGAGGCGACTACTCGATCGTGGCGGTGACTGTTGCCGGCGGCGCGATCGGCGATGGATGCTCGGCACAAAGGTGCGGCTTTCTCGCGTCACGGTTGCCCGATGGTGGCCGAGCCTGGTCGGGGTAGCATGGCAACGTCGTGGCAGAGCTGGCGGCGACGATTGGCGGCCGGGCGGCTTCGACAGCGGCGACGGCGACGCTGCACGGGGGCGGCGTTGGGGAAGGGTTTGGGCGAGGAAGAATGGGTCGGGGTGAGAAAAACAACTGGGTGGCAATATCGTAAATAATACTTGAGTCATGTCCGGCTCGAGTAAAGAATAATTACTAAGTCGTAGAAAATCCTAAACAAATCCAGAAAAATCGGGAAAAATCCCGTAAAATCAAATAACACCAAAACATCATAATGATATGCTCTAGAACTATCAACCCACCCAACTGCTTGTAACACGTCCTAACACGGTAAACTGCTTAAAACTAATTTTACGATCCACTATATATAAAAATAAAAACAACTGGCATACTCTTATATATTCTGATAACTCATTCTGTTCTGCTGTATTCGTGACGTTATCATCATATACTTGGGTACGCATGACCCTCATAGCTCATTCACGTGACTAGCGTCGGCTCAGTACACGTGTTCTAAAACTGACTCGACTCGAAAATAACGGTAGAACCGGCCGGTTCTGAATAGAAAACCCTGACTCGAATTGTGGGTTTTACAATGTGGCACTAACTTAACTATTTGTTTTACCACTTGAGTACTGTGGCGATTGATATCGAAGGTGTGAAGGTGTAAGCCATGTATGTATGTATGAATATGATTATGAGCCGTGCATGCGAGCCGGTAATTGCTTAAGTATGCTTGTTTACCGCCCAGTGTGAGGTTATCTTGAAGTTTCATAAGTTTTTATGGGTAATGGAATACCCATTTGCCCGATTGTATTAGTTATTTTTCCGACCAGTAACATTGAATACTAATGGTTTTCATGTGATATATGTAGGTCATACAAATCTTGAGTCGACTTTGGTGGGAGGGCAGATAAGCGCTACATACACTTGAGCTCAATATAGTATTTACTTTCTTACGTTTATTTATATTTGATGTGTTTTGATGCTTATTTGACAAAGTTTTCCATTCTCATGACACCAAGAGGGTTATTTTGATCTATTTTATCGATTAAGTCTTACTAACCAACAATATTAAACATGACTCGACTCGACTCGATTGTAACATTTTTTATCCGGTTCTTAGGTGAACCGAAATCGGGTTAATTGAAGAAGTCAATACATTAAATTTTGTAGAAAATAACATAATCACACATAACTTTTTAACTATTTGTGTGACAATGAAAAGTCAAAAAAATTGACTATTTAGTTAATGCGAATGAGTGTCAACTCGCACTCAGAACTCCAAATCCTAAAAATTCAATAAATAAAACTTATTTAAAACCATCTATACATAGCATCATACCAGTATGCTAAAGGTAATAATTGATAATTTTTTATATGAATTCTTAGTAATTAATTTAATTAAATAATATTTTAGATTCGTTTTAAGATTTACAAAACCTTAAATAAGATAACCTAATTATTTTATAGGTTTTACAATTTCCCAGCCCTACAATTTTTTTGCTAAAAAATATAATATGGTTATAAGAGAATATTACTCATTTATCTAACTTCTTTATTATCTTATCTTAGGCCTTTTTTATTTTATGCGGTGGTATACTTGTATCTAGCTCTATAGAAGTTATTTAAATATCTTCACATTTTCTTAAAAAATTCATTTTAGAAAAATCAAGATTTAGAAATTTTTTTTCTTGATTTAAGCATTGCCACTCATATGCATAGCTAAAGTGGGTCACACAGTCCCATGACACTGTCGTCCATATCGCACAGTTGTCTCATCCCACCCACACTACATAGATAACACCTCTAATTGCAGAGGCGTTCTATATACGCTCAATTGTTTAAGTGTCACGTCCACCTAGCATGACACATAAGTGGCACACCCATAATTACTTACCATCTAAAATAATGAAAATTAATTCTATAAAAAAATGATGAATGCTTATATCAAAGAATTTTTTACCCTTTGGACAGTGGACTCTTAGACTTCGAACAAGGTCACGATTGATTTGTATGGTTCCATGGGAAACAAAGCTTTGTTACCACATGTAACGACCCGCCCGTTCTGAGCCACGAGCCAAGTGTTACTATATAAAACTAAGTGTCTCATACAATTATTTTCTATTAATTTTCAAGATTTTAAATAAACCCATGACATAAAATTTAATATAACAAATGCTCGGAATAATATAAGTCCCATGAACTATACCAAAATCTCACTGTCATGTAAACAATCTAGAAGTACAACATGTATATAAAAAATAGTCTAATAACAAAGTCCTTTAGTTGTCCCGACTTTATCCATCTTTCCATAATGATCACACCTACGGAGGCAATTCCACGTTAGTGATAACAACACTAAGCCATGTAATTACAAGAAACAAATTATTACATTCTACAACATTTGAATTTGAGTCTTTTAGTCAATATGAGCCTATGTCGAACTTTTATTATGTCGGGAGGGGCGGCAACCCCATCCAGCTACAATCTTATGTATGTGCACACATGCTACGTGGCCCACGGCCTGTAGGTATCGACATTTTCAATTGACTCACTCTCTCGGTATCACATGTGCAAAATGAGTGGTAATATGCCACTTTGATCTGTCACCCTTTCGGCAAGTATTTAATCTTTCAAGAATTTTAATGGTGCTGCCCCGTGTCGGACTGGGTCAATTCTTTGACTCCTATTGCACTCGGTGCATGGTGGTCCAAGTGGGCTCAGGCCAACGAAGACTTCCAAATAGGAATATATAATATTTAGAGTAATTATACGAACCTGGAATTTTGATGAGGTACCCACAACTACAACACAAGATCCTAATATGAATGAAACTTCTCTGAAGTTTTCCCATTGTGATCCAAATGTGCTCACAAGTAATTAAGATAATGGTCTATTTACATTAATAGAATTCTCATGTATATAGAAGAATAACTGTAGAATTGAAGAAGTCACTACATTAAATTTTATAGAAAAAAATTATGACACATAACTATATTAACTATTTGTGTGATTACGAAAAGTCCAAAAAGGTGTCAACTCGAACTCACAACTCCAAATTCAAAAAATTCAATAAAGAAAACTTATTTAAAACCATCTATAAATACTATCATACTAGTATGCTAAAGGTAATAATTGATAATATATAATATTAATTTTTGATAATTAATTTAATTAAATAATATTTAAATTTTGTTTTAAGATTTACAAAACCCTAAATAAGATAACCTAATTATTTTTAGGGCTTTACAATTTCCCCAATTAGGGAATTTGCATTCTAAAAAATATAATAAGAAGAAAAATTGGGGTTTTACAATCTCCCTAGCTTGGGAATTTTTTTCCTCAAAAATATAATGTGGTTATAAAAGAAAATTACACATTTATCTAACTTCTTTATTATACTATCTTAGGCATTTTTTCTTTTATGTGTTGGTATACTTGTGTCTAGCTCTATAGAAGTTATTTAAATATCTTCACATTTTCTTAAAAAATTCATTTTAGAAAAATGATGCTTTATAATTTTTTCTTCATTTAAGCATTGCCACTCATATGCATGGCTAAAGTGGGGTACACTGTCCCATGACACTATCATCCATATAGCACAAGTGTCCCATAGACTTTCAAAAAGTGATGAATGCTTATATAATGGAAAATTTTACCTTTTGGATAGTGGACTCATAGACTTTCAAAAAGGTAAGGATTAATTTGCATGGTTCCGTGGGAAACACAACTTTGATACCACTTGTAACGACCCGCCCAATCCGAGCCACGAGCCAAGTGTTACTATATGAAACTAAGTATCTCCTAAATTAATTTTCTATTAATTTTCAAGATTTTAAATAAACACATTACATAAAATTTAATATAGCAAATGCTCATAAGAATATAAGCCCCATGAACCGAATCAAAATCCCACTACCATGCAAGCAAGCTAGAAGTACAACAACATATATATATATAATACATAGTCTAATAACAGAATCCTCTAGTTTTCCCTACTTTATCCATCTTTCCATAATGATCATACCTGTGAAGGCAATTCAGTGTTAGTGATAAAAACACTAAGTCATATAATTACAAGAAATAATTTAATACATTCCACAGCATCTGAATTTGAATCTTTTAGTTATTATGAGCTTATGTTGAGCTCTTATTATGCCAGGAGGGGCGGCTACCCCATTTAGCTACAATCCCATGTATGCGCACCCAGCTACGTGGCTCACGTCCTGTAAATACTGATATTTACCATTGACTCACCCTCTGGGTATCACAAGTGCATAATGAGCCGTCTTGTGCCACTGCGCCTTGTCACCCCTTTCGGCATGGGGGTAGGTATTTATTCTTTGAAGAATTTTAATGGTGCTGCCCCATGTCAGACTGAGTCAATTCTTTGACTCTAGTTGTGCTTGGCGCATGTTGGTTGAATGTGGGCTTAGGCCGACGGAGACTTCCAAATATGAGTATACAATATTTAAAGTAATTATACGAACCCTGGAATTGTGATGAGGCACCTACAACTATGACACACGATCCTAATATAAACGAAACTTGTAAAACCCCATTTTTGGTTAGGATTTTACCCGATTTTAGTTTTTCCATGTCTGGTAAGTATCGAGCCAAACTAATTTTTAGAATATGAATTTGGGGCCTAGATGGCCATATGAGCATGCTATGGAGGTTGAGTATGCCCAACATGCATATGATATTTTTAGATATGATATTGTAGAGCTTGAGTTCTCAGTGTATACATAAGGTGTACATATGCTTTTTATGAGTTATCCAGGATTTTAGGGCAAGATCTAGGCAGTTTAAGTGCTTTAGCATCTATTTGGGATTTTTGGTATTTCATTTTCTTGTAGCATAGGAATTTTGGATTACTCGATTGTGCCCCTATGGGCCCATCTTGATTGCGTTAGGGTTTCGAGGCCCATTTACCCTTCTTACCTCGATTCCCGCCTACAAAATTAATTTTATGACTCGAGTCAGTTTGGACTTTTGACGGACTTGATCTGAGCTTTCCTTCAATACGTATAATCCATGTAGACACAAGTGGGCCCTAATAGGCCTCGAGTTGTTGGACGTCTAGATCATGCGATGGCAAGATTTGAGCCATCCACTTAGCTTTATCTTCACCCATTGATTCGCCGAGATCTTTCACGATTTCAAAATTTATAGCCCTTAGCGCCGCCACCACTTCGGCTTGCCGCCGGTGACTCTTAACCTCACCCCCTGGCCACCAGACCGGTACCCCCATGACCGCCTCACGGCCGGCTGTCCAAGTTGTACCTCTCATGACCACTAGCGCCACCATAGTCGCCGTTCGAGCTGTGTCCGCCAACCCGTGACCGTGTCTGCCTGGTCATGCCCGAGTTCGCCAGCCCATGTCCATGTTCGTGTCCATCAGCCTAGCCAACCCAGCCCATTTTCCAGTTAGCCCAGACCGCGTTGGTTTAGCCCATTCAGTTTGGTCTGGTTCAGCTCATTTTCGAACCATTTTCGTCCGTTCTTTCATCGTTTTCGGTGATTCAAGAACTTCTGTATACGTTTAGATGCATATTCACATGATTTAGCATGTTTTGATATTATGATTACTTTTGTCTATTTATTATTTTATTATTTATTTATTTACTATTAATATTCATTTCTTATTATTCGTGTACTATTTGATTATAATACATGTTCATACGATTATTTATTATTATTAATGGTATATTTACTTATTAATATTAATCTTATTTATGTTTATTAAATTATATATAAAATATATATATATATATATGTATATTTATTTATTTATGTATTTATCTATTCGCTTCTTCGCGGGTATGTGATATTTATTTGTATTTGATTATGTATTCTTGTATTGTTTAACTATGATATTATTAATATTCATTATTAATGACTATTAACTATTTATTTATTTACTTATTAAATAATTTTATAATTAATTATTTATTTATTTATATATTTATTAACATGGGTATATGTTGATATTTACTCGTGTTTAGCCATTTATGTATATAGTATACGATATTATTATTTTATGATTAGGCTATTGATTGTTTTTATATATTTATTATCTATCTATTTATTAATGATTGTATTTGTTTATTTATTTATTATTTGTTATTAGTTACTCTCTTTATTGTGTCTCGATTTACGTCTTGTGTGTTTAGCGGTATGTTTATTTAGTATAGTCTTTTTATTAGGATGTATTGATGATATGAGCACACACTATGAGCATGCATCAAATAGGGATGTTAGTATTTTATTTAGTATGTTTTGATGTAGGTTCTGGAGTTCGAGCTCACTGTAGTTGTGCAGGTATGCTTTTGGAGCTTGGGCCACAGCCTGTAGGACTCTCCCTCTCTGCTTGACTCCTTGAGTGTTTCATTGTGTTTTTTACGTAGGACGGCAGGCATTTTATTGCATCCTTCCAATGTCAGGCCATTTAGGTGTGTTTTCTACACATGTTTAATAAAACTACAAGGATGAGATCTCTTTTTGGTTATCGAACTGAAGTACTAGAAATATATGAAACAAGTCTCTTTCCTAAGCCTATTATTTGAGTACATCCATTTTTATGAATTTCACGAATAAGAGAGTGAGCGGTATGGAGATATGTATGAATCGCACTAGTACTCGTTCAAACCATGACGTAGTGCATTGTATGATGGTACTGCGTAATGCAGCGCATTTTCGAAATTGGTGGCACTAACTTAACTATTCCTTTTGCCACTTGAATACCATGGCGGGTGATATAGAAGGTGTGAGGGCGTAAGCGTTGCATATAACTATGAATATGATTATGAGCAACGCATGCCAACCGACAATTGCATAAACATGTTTGCTTACTATCCAGTGTGAGGCAATCTTGATGTTTCGTAAGTTTTGTAAGTTTTTTGACGGTTTTCATATAATATATGTAGGTCATGCAAATCCTGAGTTGACTGTGGTGGGAGGACAGATAAACGCTACACACTCTTTGGCTCAACATAGTTATTTACTTTCTTACTTTTATTTACATTTGATGTGTTTTGACAGGTATTTAATAATGTCTTCAATTCTCATGACACACAAGCGGGTTGTTTCAATCGAGTTGTATTGACCGACAACTTTAAAAGTGAATCGACTTGATCACAACATTTCTTATTCGGTTCTTAAGTAAACCGAAATCGAGGTGTTACAAATTGGTATAAGGTCCGTGTCTTGATTGATTGAGATGAAAGGCTTTTGTTTTGAGTCAAGTGTGTGAAGCTATCCTTAGCCAAACGAACAGGTACTTCTTTTGGTGTTTCTTAAGATTTTAGATTGTGTGTTCAGTCAAACTTGAGTAGTGCACATTTTTGTGTTGTCAGTTTGAGGACTTATCAGATGGATATGAGATTATGATTTCACTAGATGCCAGCATGGATCTCACAGGTGTGTCATGATAATTTTAGAGGCACTTCTTCGCTTTTACATTGTCAAAGATTTGGACGACTTATGAGTGTCCACATGCTCAATTAGCTGAGGTTGAATTGGATGGTGACTAGGAGTACCTAGAACTTTGGCGACTACGTTACAGTATTTGCCCGTCTTTCGCATGTCACCATATCAGTCCTTCCTTGGGACATGTTGTACATTGTGAAACAGCGTTATAGGAAATGAAACTAGTAGGGAGCTTGGAGTATGAAGATATTCACATAGTTACGTGACACATGAACATCACCATCGAGTGCCTTAAACAGATCCAATAGGCATGGTTTTGGAGAACATGGACCTTCAGACAAATCCTTGTGGATGAAGGATGTGGTTATGATAGTGGAGCCACTGAGGTACTTGGCCCATAGATGAGAGTTTTGATCGATTGTAAAACCCCTGTTTCAGCTTAGCATTTTACCCGATTTTAGTTTTATCCAGTTTGGGCAATCTCAAGTTGGTTCCAGAGAGCTCGAGCCAGACTAGTTTTCAGATTATGAGTATTGGCCCAGATGGCCGTATGAGTATATTATAGTGGCTAAGTATGCCCGACATGCAGATAATAGGTTCATGATTTATCAATGTATACTGAGGTATACCGATTTGTTTGTATATGTTAGCCAGGATTTTAGGCCCAGATCTAGGCCGCTCCAGCATTTAGTATCCGTTTGGGATTTTATGGGTACATCCTTTGCATGCAGCATCGGAAATTCGGATCAAGCTTGATTTCATTTAGGGTTTCGAGGCCCATTTACCCTTCTTGCCTTGATTCCTCCCTATAGAGTTACTTTTAGGACTTGAGTCAGTTGTTATTTGGATGGTCTCGAATCAAGCTTTCCGTCCATATGTATGTTATATATACCCCTAGGTGGGCCCTACTAGGCCACGAGTTATCAGACGACCAGATCATGCCACGTGGCAAAATCTGGGCCATCCACTCGGCCTTATCTTCACCCATTGATTTCCAGAGTTCCACAATTTTGAGAATTTCCACCACTTCACCGCCACTGCTTCGGCTCGCTACTGGCAACACCTCGGCCCTCCTCCGGCCAAACCTTTGGCATGGCCGTGACCATCTCGTTGTCGGCTACCAGTCCGTACACACCATCGCCATCGGAGCCACCGGCAACGCTGTTTTCAGTATCATTTTCTGCCCCCTTCGACCCGTTTGCCTGGTTCGTGGCCCGCTTGCCCGCATCGGCATCCGCTGCCCAGTTCTGTTCACCAGCCTGCCAACCCATGTTCGAGTTTTCCTGCTCATGATCGAGTTCATGTCCACCCAGTCAACCCAGCCCACTTTCTCAGTTAACCCAAACCGGGTTGGTTCCACCCTTTTAGTTTGGTTTGGTTCAGCTTGATTTGATCCGGTTCGGCTTAGTTTTAGCCTATTTTCGACTGTTTCTCGACCATTTTTTATAATTTGAGAACCCCCATATTAGTTTTGATGCATATTCACCTGATTTAGCATTATTGGATGCTATGATTATTTTTCTTTATTTATTATTTTATTTATTTATTTATTCATTATCATTTATTTATTCGTAATTATTTATTTATTTTTATTTATATGTGTATCATATATGATGAATGTTTACATGATTCTTTAATATTATTAATATTATATTTACTTATGAATATTAGTCTTATTATGTTTACTAAATTGTATATGTATTTATTTGTTCGTACGTGTATGTTATTATTTAATTGTATTTTAATTATGTATTCTGTAATGACGACTATGATATTATTATTATTCATAATTAATTAAAATTAAAATTTTTTATTAATGTATTTATTTATAGAATGATTATGTATTTATTTTTTAAATGTTCATATGATTACTAACATGAGTATATATAATATTTATTCGTGTTTAGCCATTTACATATATAGTATATGATATTATTATTTTATGATCAGAGTATTGATTGTTTTTATGTATTTATCTCATCTATCTATTTATTAATGATTGTATTTATTTATTTATTATTTCGTTATTAGATATTTTCTTTATTATATCTCGATTTATTTGTTGTGTGTTTAGCGGTATGTTTATTTAATGCATTCTTTTTTATTAGAATGTATTGATGATATGAGCACACCATGAGCATACATCATATAGAGACATTAGTATTTTACTTAGTAGTGGGTTTATATGTAGGCTTTGGAGTTCACGCTCACCGTAGATGTGCAAATACGGTTGAAGCTTGGACCACAGGTCTGTAAGACTCTCTCTCTTTGCTTGACTACTTGCGTGTAGAGTTTGATTGTGTTTTATACATACGATGGCATCAGCAGAGTTTTATCGAATCCCTCCGATGTCAGGCCATTTAGCCGTGTTTTCTACGCATGTTTAATAAAACTACAAGAATAAGATCCCTTGTTGGTTTTCGAACTTAAGCTCATGAAATTTATGATATAAGCCTTTTCCCAAAACCTATTATATAAGTACGTGTTTTTTTACGGATTTCATGATAAGAGAGTGACTGGTAAGGAGATATGTATGAATCGCACTAGTACTCCTTCAAACATGAGGTAGTGCGGTATATGATGGTACCACATAATGCAGCGAATTTCTGGAATATGTGGCACTAACTTAACTGTTCTTTTTGCCACTCGAGTATCATGGCGGGTGATATCGAAGATGTGAGGGCGTAAGCACTGTATGTATGTATGAATATGATTATGAGCCGTGTATGCGAGCCGCCCAGTGTGAGGCTATCTTGAAGTTTCGTAAGTTTTTGTGAGTAATGGAATACCTATTTGCCAGATTGTATTAGTTATTTTTCAGACCAGTAACATTCATTACTGACAGTTTTCATGTAATATATGTAGGTCATGCACATCCTGATCGACTTTGGTGGGAGGACAGATAAACGCTACACACACTTGAGCTCAGTGCAACATTTACTTTCTTATATTTATTTATATTTGATGTGTGTTGATGAATATTTGACAATGTCTTCCATTCTCATGACACCAAGAAGGTTATTTCGATCGTTTTCATCGATCGAGTAATACTGACCGACAACTTTAAACATGACTCGACTCGATCGCAATCGGGGTGTTTCACAGATGACTTGTGATGGACCACTTCGAGGAGATAGCATTGGATGAGGGTGAGTAGCGAGGTAGATCTACAGTCCCCTATACACTTCACTACCTCCCCCTCTTCCACTAGTGTATGTATGTCTTAATAGTATTATTAGCCACTCTTCAACAGATAGAGGCATGAACACATTGAGAATGAGCGAGAATACCTTTGACCATAGATTTAGATGGTTGACCGGATGTCACTCGATCTGCTAGGGCTAGATCAGTGATAGCTATTAAGAACTGGTCAGTGTTTATAAGAGCAATCACCCCAAACTTGAGATAAGTGAAGGCTCAACATTGGATCACAATAATACGTGTCACCACTATGATCCAGACCCCTTCAGATCACACACGCATGGTTGGATAACCGGAGTCGAGTTGATAGCAACTATCTATGATGAGACAAACACATGGAGGAAGACATGTTAGAGATAGTAGTAGGTTCACAATGTACATAATCAGGATTAGGCTTTAGCATTTGAGTAGCATAGCCACCGTCGGAGATGCACAACCACTGTCCAAGTTGCTCAACCACCGACCATGATGCACTACCACTAACCGAATGTGCACTATTGTCATCCATGATGCACAAACACCGTCTGTATATTGCACTACCCCCGACTGAGTGGAGCAGATATTGTGGGTGTAAGGGCTAGGTAGTTACCTCACCCTATAGGAGGACAACTACTTGAGGATGTTCCTAGCATTACATAGAGACCACATATCATAATTTTGGATCAGAGTTGGATTAGTGATTATGGACAAGATATAGCTACGATAATATCAACCAGACGAGGGAAATGTGTAATGGAACTATTTGGTTGTGATGACACATGATTGACTTCACTAGTTATCTTACATACCATCACCTTGACCTAACATCCTTAGGTCAGATGTGTATTGCAAGATAGTGTAAGTGACAATCTTATATTGATGCATATGGATAGATTCAGAGAACAAGGCAATATAACCTCCAAATGGGATGGTCACAGTGGTTTGATTGTTTAGTCTAGTCATCATGACAGCAGATGTATGAGTCATAGGCAGGGTGCACTAATTATGTAGATGGCCATACATGCAGTGTGATCTCAGCCAACGAGAATCGTTCAACTCGTAGTAGAATTTTGGCATAGATGATGGGTTTAGTGAGGGAGGGTCAATTAGGGAAACATTGTTTTCCTTGTTTTTCGCTAGCATGATTTGGTTCTTACCTTAAACCATAGGATTTAGCCTTTGCCCCTAATACAGGAGATACGTTCGTGGTACTATTTAGGACTTACAGTGTAGGTAGCCTATAGCAGACCAATTTGGAGGAGACAACTTCACCCTAGCTTTTGACCAACATAGATATGGACTTTAGTTAGACCATACCACGCGACCAGATAGAGGGATACCAGTGTATCCTCATCTTAACCGATAGCAATCTACCACAACGGTAGTAGTCCTATGAGTCAAGATTAATGCTACAAATCGGTACGGGACGGCATGTCACACACCACTGAAGAATGACCAAGACATTGTCAAACCTCAATTTGAGTCCCCGTAGACTCGAGGAGAGATAGTGGTTCTTTGGGTCATTTGAACTCTATATGTTCGGAAGTGCATGACTACTACGGTATGGAGAAACACAAGCCTACTGTTAGTTGATTGAACTATAGCCAATTAGCAGTCATCTCTTAGACTCGTCATTGATTGACTATTTCGTAGGCTGGCCACCTATGGCAGAGTCCAATCATGATGATCTTAGAGACATGTCCGTAGACTTACCCATATTTTTGAGCCACCTGATTTCCTATATAGAGTTTTTCCATTACCCTTATGACTCATACGGAGATACTCACACCACCAAAGATAGAGTGATATATATACATAGTAAGATTTTCTCATATTAGTATACTCTTCCAGCAAACTAAACCACCTCTAGATGAGACACATACTAGTTAGAGTCCTAGAGGAGTGAGACTATTTTTTCACGAGAGATCTAGTCTCTTTCCATATGACCAGAGATGTCAGACAACGTTGAGCCTTCACATGAGTATTTTATGCTCACCCTTCTAGATATATCAATCCAATCCAACTATATGTTTTTCCGTATGGTTGAGATGAGTATACATTGACCAACGCACATGCCACAGACTAGATTAGCATGCCAAGGTCATTGCATTTCAGTCTCCATAGTTTACAGTGACCCTAGGAGTTAGTCCAGCGAAATGACTCGAGCATGCATGGTCAGTCTAGC
The DNA here is from genome assembly GCA_033002965.1 of Piper betle. Lineage (NCBI taxonomy): Eukaryota > Viridiplantae > Streptophyta > Magnoliopsida > Piperales > Piperaceae > Piper > Piper betle. The sequence goes on along the minus strand of JAURVB010013270.1, from coordinate 14,172 downwards.
GACTCCCTTTGGAACTCGCGAGAGAAATATCCTAGACCTGGTTCACTTTATAAAATCTTAATTTTGGTGTTTAATTAATTTTCAAAAATATGCTAAAAAGTTGTGAAACAACATAATACTTCAGACTGATATAAAATCAAGTAAACTACACCAAGATCGTGTGAAGTCATCAATAAAATTGACCGAATTCATGAACACACTGTGTAGCTCTAATATCCATAGGGCCATCAATATGATAATGAATGAATTACAATGGAAGTTCAATTTTAGTGGCCTCCCCAATAGATTTTTTAGCAGCCTTATGGGTTAAACAATGCTCACATATAGCTAAATCAATATGAATTCAGGGAGCTTCTATTAAGCTCTCTTTCACTAAACACTTCATTCAATCTTGACCTAAATGACCCAAACATGTCGTTCCTAAAATTAAAGCATTGATAGGTGCATTACTACTTAAAGCAATAAAACCATATTCACAACTATTATTAAAAAAAATTATCATCAATATCTAGAATAATAAAATTACTAAATAAATAATTAGAATCATAATGCTCAGAGCCCAAGTAAATTGTTAAACTTGTACCATGAAAGTTTAAAGAGAATCCTAACTCTAGAAAAACTTTAACAGACACCAGATTTTGCCGTATCCCACAGCATAAAGGACGACATGTAATATCACCATTTCGACCACCACACGAAACTAACTTGCAAGTTCCTACTCTTTGAACTTCAACTCTTAAGTTGTTGTCAACATGAAAATAACGCGTCCCGTGTCGAATCAGGTGAAAATCCAAATATACTTCTCTATCTCTAGTTACGTGCTCGGTTGCACCAAAGTCTACAGTCCATGAAAGATTACTGCCTCAATTAACATTAAATAACTAGAAACCATAAGATGAGAAGCAAAAGAAAAATGACCGGCCTTTTTCGGCTCCACTGCAATCACATAGCAAAGTGTCCTTTATTGCCACATTATAGCAAGTAACTCGGCGAGTGTTCTTCTTTTCAAGCTTCCTAAACTTCATGCCCTTGATCAATCATATCCTGATTAGGATTTTGACAAGATGTGGACTCTTGGTTGGTCTTCCTCTTGCAGTTTAGAGCCAAAAACTTTAGCATTAGAAAAGTGAGCAACGAAAACATCTCTAGAAGACGTAGCAGCCTTGAGGCGCGCTCATCTTCATACTCAAGTTAACGTGAAATATCATCAAAAGTTCTGATATTTTTATTATGGGTCATACTAACTTTCATGTGTTCCCCTGAATGGGGAAGGGAGCGACTAACACCCCAGCACCTCTGCTGCCTCGTCAGAAAGAACATGCTTGGAATCACAAAGTTCCCAACTCTAAATTTGACATCTCTCTAAGATGCTGCCTAGTGCTAGTGGTTAGATGCTTCATATACGTATCAAATTTAATTGTGAGTGGACATAATTTTGTTGTAGATGCACCCAAATATATATTTGAAGGCGAGCCACATAGACTCATGTGTATTATATGTTTCAAATTCACATCAGTGATGTCATTTTGCATTGGCGAGTCAATGCTATTTTGAATTGGATCTTGAAATTCGGTGGTCACCTTGCAAATCAGAGTTCAATCACATTAAGAAAAACACCTCTCTGTTTACAACTTAAAACTTCCAATTCTATTTCACTTTAGCTGACTCAATAATGCATAAGATAGTACTTAAAAGTACTAGGGAGAAGTTCTACAAAATTTGTTCTCCAAGGAGTTGCATTCGTTCTTAAATAGCCATTGTCAGAATCCTAAATAATTTTGTAATTTATATCTATTTCAATTAATAAGTTATAGTTAAGAACAAACTTATTATTATTATATGATTATTATATTTTATTCTCTACTCGGTTACCCGGTTATAATTTATTCTTGACCCAGTTACCCGGTTAAATGGAATACGGGTGTTGGGGTGTTTTCCCATACCCTAGCCGTTATTTTCATTTCATTTTATGAGGAGCGTCTTCCTCACCCTAGCCATCATTCTCATTTTCTTCTCCTCTTCCCTACCGGAGCCGGCTTCTTCCTTGCTTGGGTATTCTTCCTATCTCCCTATTATTAATTTTCATGCATGCATATTTTGAAATGATAATAAGTTTGATAATCAAGTGAATTAAAGTATTAATTAATAAGAAATCAAACTAATTTTTACACGATTAAGATTCATCCATGGCCGACGAGTTCTCGTGTTTGATAAGATGGGAAATCACAGGCAAGCTTCGCCGGGGATCCATTGTAGCGGATGATTGCAAGCCAAAAAAAACCTTAGTCCTACTGGCAAACAGTCCCCCGTGGGCGACCTCCTCGCCTGTAAAAAGGGCAGCAATCATTCCAATTTATGGCCGATCTCGCCTAGTCGGATGCCGGTCCTGAGGTAGCGAGCCGCAGGTGAATAAACGTTGTAACAAGGTGCGAGAGATCAATCAATGGCTGAAGTTGGCACCTTTGATGTTTGTATCCGTGGTTGTCAGCCTGGGGTAGCAATTAGCAAAAAAAAAAACAGAGGTGACGGTGATGGGTGAAGAAATCCGGCTGTCCTGGGCAGCGATTGGGTTCCAATCTGGCCAGGGAAGGTTGTTAGAGGGTTGAGGGCGTTGAGGCGACCACCCGATCAGGGCAGCAACGCTCGCCGGCAGCTGAATCGACGGCGTGGCGATGCCTGCGTCGTGGCAGCTGGAAGGCGGCCGGGATTGGTCAGGGCGACACTGCAAGGACACGGCAAGGCTGGGTGGCGACGATCGACGGCTGCCGGAGGCGCTTGCTGATGGTGGCGACAACGTGAATGGAGGGCGGCTGGAGTCTGGAGAAGAGAAGGGCCGATGGGGAAGAAGAACAACAATAACAAGATGGCAAACTTGTAAATAAGGGTTGACTCGACACCGACTTGAGTTAAAAATAATACAAACTCGTAATAAATCTTTAAAAATAATTATTCTAATGGTTATGGGTTATAATTGCTAAACTAATTAATTTTTGTATGAAATCACCATGACTAATAAAAATACGGTAATGATAAACAGTCGATAATTAATCTGTGTAGTACAAGCGATTTAATTTACGTTTATCATATTAAAATTAATATTAGGTAAATAAAGTGATTCTTCTAATAACAGGTCAGTAATGTGGAAAATCGGTTATTAAACTATAATCGTATAAAAAAACCTAAATAACGTAATGAAAATAAATAAAGTTCGAACCATTATTGAATTGAATAATTTAAAATAAATTAAATACTTAATAATTAATTTATCATTACTGAAGTGTGAATTATGATTTATATAATTAATTTAAAATGTAAAGTAAGACTTAAATGATTACGGCACATGAATAATTAAATATTTAAGATTGTTGAATGTTGCATGCTTTATGTTGTTGAATTTTGATAATGATATAAATATTAGAAATGTAGTTGCATGCATTTCTACTTGAATAAAATTATACTTATGTATAATTTTATGTTATCGTTTAGATTAGGATCGTTGGTCACAGTTGCATGTTCACTTACGAACTATCTAGGTCTGTATAATTTATTTGAAATGTTGTATTTTCTCTTTTGGCAGCCCTGGGTGGCATGAGCCCAAATTCGACCACCATGCACCGAGTGCAACCGGGGTCAAGAAGTTGACTCAGTCCGACACGGGGCCTATAATGACCAGCCCTAATTTGACCGGTGTTGCTACAAAATATAATTGATGTAAAAATAACATTCTAGAACATGATTCGTAAACATGAATTCTAATATGACAATAAGTCTAGAGTTTATAAATCATAAAAATAAAACATGTTCTGATAGCATATGACAATATATAAAATAAACGTCCCACAGTCTCGGACCATTTCCCATAGCCACAATTATAACACAAGAGAAATAAAAGGAAGTCCAATGTATTATCAACTCACCAAACCTGGGTCGATAATCTTCAGTCCAAAGTTGCTCACCTGCGGAGGCAATTCCACGTTAGTGATAAAAACACTAAGCCGCATAATTAAATAAAACAAGTTAATATAATCCCAATTATTATTTCAAGTGTCTTTTAGTAATTATGAGCCTATGCAATGCTCCAATTATGCTGGGAGGGGTGGCCATCCCTTCCAGCTACCATCCCGTGCATGCACACACACGCTACGTGGCCCATGGCTCTGTAGTTACCAATATTTGTCATTGACTCACCCTCTCGTTATCACAGGTGCATAATGAGCTTCTTGCACCATTGCACCCAGTCACCCCTTTTGGCATGGGGGCAGGTGTTTAATCTTTTAGGAGGTTCTGCCTTGTGCCGAATTGAGTCGACCCCGGTTGCGTTCCAGCCCATAGTGGTTAGATACTCAAGTCGATCAAGACTCCCAGATAGTAATTTTCAAGGGTGCGGCCTCGTGTCGGACTGAGTCAATTCCTTAACCCCGGTTGCCCTCGGTGCATGGTGGTCGAATCTGGGCTCACGCTGACCAGGGCAGCCAAAAATGGAAAATACAACATTTCAAATAATTATACTGACTTGGATAGTTCGTAAGTGAACTCGCAACCGCGACCACCGATCATAATTTGAACGAGAATATAAAATTATACAAAAGTATAATTTTATTCGAGTAGGAATGCAAGAAATGCATCTAACTAAATGACTAAGATATATATCATTATAAACATTCGACAAAATAAATAATGCAAAAAAATATTAAATTCTCAGCAAATCTAGTGAGATAATTAATTTTTCATTCGACATAATCATTTAAGTCCTACTTTACATTTTAAATTAATTATCTAAATCATAATTAACTCTTAACAATTGCTATAATCATTTTAACTTATAAACAAATATTTAATTACTATTATTAGTATATTTTCCTTTGAGATACTAATTACTTAACCACGATCTTGATGGTTAGGTTTACGATTTTAAATCTTTAATCACTATCATTATTAATAGCAATTTAATTAATTAAGTTGTTCGGTTAATTATTTAAAATAATTTGTATTATTCTAAGTTGTTCGATTAATCACAATCATTATGCTATTTAAGTTCGACGCTTGTATTTTTTTACCCGATTATGGTTTAATAACTCATTTCCTATAGTACTGACTCGTTATTAAAATAATCATTTTATTTACCTAATATTAAATTTAATATGGTAAAGGTGAAATCTTTATTTTATTAATCACTTATAACCATTGATTTAAATTAATCGCTTGTAGTACGCCGATTTAAATTAATCACTTTTTATTGAAAATATATCTGGCTATTTGAGTCCTAGCACCCTAATGTTTTGAATTCGTTCTAAATTCTATCAAGGATGAAACTTTGAGTAATATGGAGGGAAGACATTGCTTGTCATAGACTGGTGATTAAAAAGATAGTGTAGATTTTATTGGTACTTTGCTTTGTAAAAAAAAAGAAAAAAAGAAGAAAAAAGAGAAGAAAAAAATAAAAAAAGAAGAAAAGAAATTGAAAAAAAGAGAGGCAATAATCCTTCACCAGTAAACACATGATGAAGCAATAGTCTTCCACTGGCTTGAAATAAAAGAAAAAAAAGAAAAAGCAGTAGGTAGTCAATGGAAAATCAAAGCAAAGTTAGTTCTTATATTGGGTCAACTCGATACTACATTTAAGGAAGTTTGTTTCATATTGGTTAGGGATTTGTTGTACATGTATGTAAGGATTTAGAAAGGATTTTTAATTCTAGGGTGCATATTAGCCTCTAATTTTTCTATCTTCTTTATCATATTTTTGGTCCCTCGCCCCTGGCCCCGTTACAACCTATAAAGACCTATTGATTCCATTCAATTGGCATTGCCTACATTAGTGGAGATGGGAGCGAAAGGTAAACATATTCAAGCATGTGCTTGATTGTATTCTCTTGGTTGCAGATGAGAATGATAAGCCAATGGACTATCACACACACACGGAGAGCTTTCTTTTGGATGTGATTGATCAAAAGGAATTTCTGATTTTGATTGACATTTTCTTGACTCTTGAGGGTTTAATTGAGAATCAAATGAGAACATAATGGGGATTAAGTATTTTTGTGTAGTAAAGTTTTCTTTTTATGATATTTTGTTCGGGACGCGCAAAAGTTTAAGTTTGGGGGTGTGTTAGGTGTTTAAAATATATAATATTTACCCATGTTTTTAATGTAATTTTGTACTTCCAAGGTATAAACATTATTAATTAAGTGATATTTTACTTAATTTTTTTAGTTAATTAATTTTTTACTAGATATGCTTAATGTTGGTGTTTTAATGTAGAAAAAAATAAATAAATTAAGCTTTGGAATTAAATGGTCATGACACTTGGCCCCACCCAATGGCGACAATTTATAGTGTTAAATGGAGTCGAGGAGTTGGAAAGTTGAAGGGACATCATAATTAATTAGACTACGTCGATTTGTGAACACCCTATTCGAATTATTTTATCTTCATTTCTATATAAAAGGGTGGCCATTTGTTGTTTGATATATCACATCTGAGAAACTCTTGGCTTCAGAGTGTCGTGAAAGAAGTAGTTTTAGTTTTTGTAATTCTTTTCTTTTCATAATAAAAAGTAGTTTCTTCTTTATATTGTTTCTATTTTTATTATGGATTAATATTTTATTTCGTTCTAAAGAAGAATGAAGCTTAACATGATTTAATTAAAGTCATTTCAACCCCTTACTCTTTTATTCAATTAGATTATTTCAACCCCGATCAATCTACTCTTAGTATTAAGAACATGATAATTCAAATAATCCGATTGAATAAAAGAGTAGAGAGTTGAAATGACTTCAATTAAATGCTAGAACGGCATAAGGTTCATGCTAGAACCTAAGTCACATAAAGCATTACAATGAACATTTCCTCCAATTGAACATGGAATCACAAATTTTCCTAGGTCTTTCAACTTAGGAGGTAGTTTTCTTTGGAGGAAAGCACTACATTCCTCTGTTATGGCTACAACTTCATTGCATATACTCTCCTTTTCTTTGCTAGAATATCCTTCAAGTATTTTACATAACTAGGCATTTGTTCAAGTGCTTCAGTGAAAGGTATGTTAGTTTGTAATTTCATAAATATATCAAGAAATTTTTTGAAATATTTTTCATCACTTTGTTTCCTCAATCTAGATGGAAATAGTATTTCTTTTTCTACCTCATCTATAAGTACCTCATCTTTCTCTTTCCCTTTGCTTTCGAGTAAGCTAACCAATGTATTGGGTTCATGTTCGTTGTTTGGTTTTTCATCTTTTTCTTTAACTTCATTGGGCTGAAACTGGTTCTTGTGAAGTAATACCACTCTGGGTTGTTACAGCTTTGCAATGCTCTTGACCATCTTTCCTTGGTTGTTCTGGTTGGCTAGGAAGTACACCCTTGGGTCATTCACTTCGGTTCTTGTTTAATTGCACCATAACTTGTTGCATAAATTGTTGTTGTTGTTGATTCTGCATGAATTGTTGCATAGAATTGAACATTTGGACTAAATCCGGTTGTTGTGGTTGAAAAGAAAGTGAAGGAGGTCGTGAATGCTGTGATGGTGGTGGTGGATTATTAGGGACAACAGTCGATTGTGGAGAATTATTCCATGAAAAGTTGGGGTTATTGTGCCAGCCTGCATTGTAGGTGTTGGAATGGGGATTGTTGTTCCTACTAAAGTTGCCTACATAGTTAATTTGATCTGTTGCACATTGACCTTAGAATGTCCTTGTCCACACCATTCACACCTTGGTTCTACAGCCTTAACCTGTCCCTGCATATTAAGATTTTGAACTTGATTAGCTAAAGCACTGACCTAAGCAGATAAAGTAGTAAGTGCATCTAATTCTAAAACTCCATCTAATTGTAAAACTCCGGTAGTCCTCCATGAGTGCATGGCTTCTTCCTCTATTGCTTCTTGTGCTCTTCTTCCAGTGCCCCACAAGTTTCTCAAAGTCTTTTCAATCTATGGATCACAAGAAAACAAGGGTGACTGCACTAATTTATACATAAACAAATGATAACAAGGAAGAAGACAATGATATAGTATTTTTTTTCTTTTTTTCTGTTTTTCTGTTTTTCTATTTTTTGTTTTTTTAAAAAATATTCAAACACTAAAATCTAAAACGAAAAGAAAAAGGCTCCAAATTCTAATCCTAAATTAATTAAGAAAATTCGATCTCCTCGGCAATGACGCTAAAAACTTGTTTGAATAATTTCAATGACATGCAAGTATACACGGTCAAAACAAGTAATATAATGATAAAATCGAGTAACGTCCCACAGAGAGATGAATTTATTTAAATTAATTAAAGAAAATAAAATGAAGAATAAAAACAAAAAAACTGACTTAACTAAATTTAAGTAATAACTTTAAATTAAAGGCGAAGTTAAAATGATAAAACTCGTTTTAGAGTCGAATTTGCCTTAACATGAATATAATCTTCATCAAATCTTAATCTAATCCTTTATTCCCTCGGATTGTTGATCTAGGATAATTATATGACATGGTGGCTCCCGTTCCTTCATGCTTCTATTATTTTGCCTCAATTTCTGCCTCCCGGTGATAATTGATTAATCAACAAAATAATGCATTAAGAATTGCCTTACAATCGCACATGGTGTTGTGTATCTCCCGACCAGAACGACAAACAAGTGAAAAGACTCGTCGTATGATGAATTATCAATGACTAATTTAATTAATTTCTCCCAAATTTTAATTAAACCTTATAATCTAAGAAATAGGCGATCAATCTATTCTTAGTATTAAGAACATGATAATTCAAATAATCTGATTGAATTAAAGAGTAGGGGGATGAAATGACTTCAATTAAATCATGTTAAGTTCCATTCTTCATTAGAACGAAATAAAATATTACTCCATAATAAAAATAGAAAACAATATAAAGAAGAAACTACTTTTTATTATGAAAAGAAAAGAATTACAAAAACTAAAACTACTTCTTTCACTACACTTTGAAGCTAAGAGTTTCAGATGTGATATCTCAAACAACAAATGGCCACCCCTTTATATAGAAGTGGAGATACAAGAATTCGAAGAAGGTGTTCACAAATCGATGTAGTCTAATTAATTATGATGTCCCTTCTAGTTTCCAACTCCTCGACTCCACTGAACACCATAAATTGTAGCCATTGGGTGGGGCCAAGTGTCATGACCATTCAATTCCAAAGCTAAATTTATTTATTTTTTTCTGCATTAAAACACCAAAATTAAGCATATCTAATAAAATATTAATTAACTAAAAAATAAAGTAAAATATCACTTAAGTAATAATGTTTATACCCGGGAAGTACAAAATTACATTAAAAACATGGGTAAATATTATATATTTTAAACACTTAACAGGCACGTGACGCCTAGCCACCAACACCGCCGGGACTATAAGGTGAACTCCATCCGTCCAGCAGCACTGCGAAGAATTCTCCGCTTCTACCCACACGACAACCCAAAGTCAAGGCCAAGTGCTGTTAGCATGGCACGGCGTGAGCCTTAGCCGGCGAACTGGTATGGATGTTTGGAATCCCTCACAACGTTGTCCATTATCCCCATCCTTGAAATTCCGCCCACTAATAGGTGCAATTCCGCCACCCACCGGAAACAAGGGACATGGCGATCCATCCCTTCGACCCAACATCCAGATTGACCGTCGGGGGTGTGAGGGGATGCCTTGCAAATGTGGTTTACAGTCACCCATCTTGCCAACTGTTAAGTGTTTAAAATATACAATATTTACCCAGGTTTTTTATATGATTTTGTACTTCCCAGGTATAAACATTATTAATTAAGTGATATTTTACTTTATTTTTTTAGTTAATTAATATTTTATTAGATATGCTTAATTTTGGTGTTTCAATGTAGAAAAAGATGAATAAATTAAGCTTTGGAATTGAATGGTCATGACACTTGGCCCCACCCAATGGCTACAATTTATAGTGTTCAATGGAGTCAAACAACTGGAAACTTGAAGGGACATTATAATTAATTAGACTACGTCGATTTGTGAACACCCTCTTCGAATTGTTGTATCTCCACTTTTATATAAAGGGGTGGTCATTTGTTGTTATCATATCTCATCTCTTGGCTTCGGAGTGTAGTGAAAGAAGTAGTTTTAGTTTTTGTAATTTCTTTCTCTTTCATAATAAAAATTAGTTTCTCTTTTTATATTGTTCTCTATTTTTATTATGGAGTAGTCTTTTATTTCGTTCTAGAGAAGAATGGAACTTAACATGATTTAATTGAATTTATTTCAAGCTCTTACTCTTTTATTTAATCTGATCGTTTGAATTATCATGTTCTAAATGCTAAGAATAGATTGATCACCTATTTCTTAGATCATGAGGTTTAATTAGATTTTGGGAGAAATTAATTAGATTAGTCATTGATAATTCATCATACGACGAGTCTTTTGACTTGTTTGTCGTTGTGGTTGGAAGATACACAACACCGTATGCGATTGTAAGGCAAATCTTAATGCATTATTTTGTTTATTAATCAATTATCACCGGGAGGTAGAAATTGAGGCAAAATAATAGAAGCATGAAGGAGCGGGAGCCACCATGTCATATAATTATCCTAGATCGACAATCTGAGGGAATAAAAGATAAGAGGAAGATTTGATGAAGATTAAATTGATGTTAAGGGAAATTTGACTCTAGAACGAGTTTTATCACTTTAACTTCTCTTTTAATTTAAAGTTATTACATAGAGTTAGTTAAGTTTGTTATTTTTGTTTTGTTCTTCATTTTATGTTCTTTAATTAATTATAGGAAATTCATCTCCGTGTGGGACGATACTTGAATTTATCATTATATTACTTGTTTCGACCGTGTATACTTGCACGTCATTGAAAATATTCTAACAAGTATTTGGCGCCGTTGCCGGGGATCAAATTTTTTTAATCAATTTAGGATTAGAATTTTGAGGGTTTTCTTTTCTTTTTAGATTTTAGTGTCTAATTAATTTTTTTTAAAAAAATAAAAAAATAGAAAAAAGGAAAATAAATACTATATCATTGTCTTCTTCCTTGTTATCATTTGTTTATGCATAGATTAGTGCGGTCACCCTTGTCTTCTTGTGATCCAAAGATTGAAGGACTTTGAGAAAGTTGTGTGCCACTGGAAAAAGAGCACATATAAAACCCACGATTCGAGTCAGGGTTTTATATTCAGAACCGGTCGGTTCGACCGTTATTTTTGAGTCGAGTCAGTTTCAGAACACGTGTACTGAGCCGACGCCAGTCGTGTGTATGAGCTATGAGGGTCATGCGTACCCAAGTATATGATAATAACGTCATGAACACAGCAGAATAGAATGAGTTATCAGAATATATGAGAGTATGCCAGTTATTTTTTTATTATTTTTATATATAATGGATCGTAGAATTAGTTTTAGGCCGTTTACTGCGTTAGGACGCGTTACGGGCAGTTTGGGTGTGTTGATAGTTCTAGAGCATATCATTGCAATGTTTTGGTGTTTGTTTGATTTTATGGGATTTTTCCCAATTTTTATGGAATTTTTAGGATTGACGGCAACTTAATTAATATTCTTGACTCGAGCCGGAGACGAGTCAAGTAATATTTACAAGTTTGCCACCAGCCCTTTCCTCCTCTCCCTCAACCTTTCCTTTCTTCCCCAAATCATAGCCGCGCCACCCTCCGCTCGTCTCGCCGCCGCTGTCGACGCCGCCCGGCCGCCGATCGTCACTGACTAGCCCCGCCACGGCGTCGCCGTGCCTCCCCGACTAGTCCCGGCTGCCATTTGGCCGCCGCAACGCCGGATCGCCGAGCCAAGCGCCCCGCCCACGTTGCGCTTGAGTCGTCGATTCTGCCGCCAGCGACTGTCGCCGCCGCGAATCGAGTGGTCGCCTCAGCACCCTCGACCACCCAGTGACCTTTCCCGACCGGAACGGAGGCCAGCACCGCCCAGGCCGGTCGGATCGAGTCCCCCATCGCCGCCACTCTATTTAGGGCATTTTCTCGGCGAGCCATCGCCTCCGTTGGCCATGTCGATGTCGTAGATGCGTCGGGCTCACCGAGCCGGTCCCAATGGTACCCAACATGACCACTTTCCGGCCACTAGACGCCGCCGGCAACTGTTGCCGGAAAACCGCCGGAGAGGTGCCGGAAAACCACTAAAGCCGCCGAAAAACTGCTAGAACTTGCCGGAAAACCGGATTCACTGGAGTTCGCCGGATCTTCCGCGGAGCTCATCCAGTCGATCCCGATCGAACTTCGGACGCTGATGAGCGCCGAATTCGAGCTCCGAGACGCGCAACGAAACCCTAGTCGTCGCCGATTGCCGACGATGTGAGGTATAATTACCTCTAATGTGATTATTTAAAATTGATGATGATTGTTAGTATAGCATGTTAGAATTGAGTAGTTGTCATGATGAATGCCAGATTATGAATGAAATAAAGATGTGCATGATGTGATTAACAGGGAATGATAGTTAAGTGATCTGATGAACTAAAGTAAATTTGAGCATGATAATCGAGTACAACGTAACTTAGGAAATATAATTAGATTGATGTTAATAGGATAAGTTGGAATTACTTTCACATTTATAATTGTTGATTGTTATGGTTGAAGTTTGTATTGTGAATGTGTTTGATCATGACGAGTTTGATTCATCATTTAGTTAGCGGGCGTTAGTATTTAGTTTTGATGTGTAGGTACAGAGTAGGATCTCGCCGCCTAGGCGCGATGACACGCTTGGAGCTTCTACCAGGTCCGTTTAGGACTCGTCTCTGTTTTACGCTCTTTTCTATTGTATGTTTATTTTATTATTTGCAGGACGGGTTAAGTGGCGTTTTATTGGATCCCATTTAACTCGAGCCATTTAACCGAACAGTTTTTCAGATTAATAACCCCTCGAGGATGATTTCGAAAACAAGATCCACCACAAGTTGCCTTCGGGCCTATTATATAAATCCCTACCCAGCCCTATATATATATATATATGTAGTTTTCGCGTTTTCAGTGAGACGAGAGATGGAGAAACCGACTACACGTACCATGAGCGGATGCCGTGACAGTCAAAGTGGGCTCTGGATTAGTGCTAGCGGACTGTTCCATTCCCGAGGGATCCTGACAACTCCGCGTTTGAGTTCCTCACACCCGGAGAACGTGGAGGTTTACGGGTACTGTTTAGTACAGCACATGTCCGGACTTGTGGTTCAAAGGGTACTAAAGGCGACTGCCTGAGAGTGCTCGGCCTTCGTGCTCAAGGCCAGGAGTAATATGGAGGTTCGGAGAGGGCTTAGGATAAAGTTTTATGTGAAGTACTGAAAAAGAAGTGTCGTGATCCAATAAAACGCCACTTAACCCGTCCTGCCAATAATAAAATAAACATACAATAGAAAAGAGCCATTTAACCGAACAGTTTTTCAGATTAATAACCCCTCGAGGATGAGATCCCTCGAGGATGATTTCGAAAACAAGATCCACCACAAGTTGCCTTCGGGCCTATTATATATATCCCTACCCAGCCCATATATATATATATATATATGTAGTTTTCGCGTTTTCAGTGAGACGAGAGATGGAGAAACCGACTACACGTACCATGAGCGGATGCCGTGACAGTCAAAGTGGGCTCTGGATTAGTGCTAGCGGACTGTTCCATTCCCGAGGGATCCTGACAACTCCGCGTTTGAGTTCCTCACACCCGGAGAACGTGGAGGTTTACGGGTACTGTTTAGTACAGCGCATGTCCGGACTTGTGGTTCAAAGGGTACTAAAGGCGACTGCCTGAGAGTGCTCGGCCTTCGTGCTCAAGGCCAGGAATAATATGGAGCTTCGGAGAGGGCTTAGGATAAAGTTTTATGTGAAGTACTGAAAAAGAAGTGTCGTGAGAGGCACAGTACCAGATAGATCAGGATGCTACCGGGTCTGCAGCCCAGTGGCTCCTCAGTAGTTCCCTTCAAAGTGTTCACGTGGAGTATATGATGTTTTCTTTCATATGAGAGTTTGCTCTCATAGCCAGCTTTTTATAGTTATTTTATTTTCCGGACCAGTAACACTTGTTACTGACATGTCTTTATACTAAATGTAGGTAATAATCACGAGTTGGAGGAGCCAGCTTGGACGGAGGAGCATTGTTGTCCCTTGCACACATGTCAGTCGATTGAGTGGTTATATTTTGTTTATGATACTATTATATTGCGGATATTGTGAAATGCTAAGACATGGT